>JBBUKS010040736.1:0-10597 GCA_038050645.1 Hedychium gardnerianum | reverse complement strand
TGCTACTTTGAAAAGAAAAGATTTTCGAACGAGATTCACTCCCCCCCTCTCTCTCGTCTCTAACGATCCAACAAGTCCAACTGCTCAAATAAGAAATTAGACTCTAGTTCTTCGAATATTAACGGAAGGTGTAGACTTTAATTTTCGACGTAAGGGATTTGGGTCTCATCGTCATCATGCAAATGTACTATCTATATGACATCACACGTATGACATAAATGATGACATGTCATAAATTGATATGACACCATCGCATGCATGGATAAATTTATGATATAATAAATGCAACTACATGGCATACAATATAGCATGAACATAGCATAAACAATGTAATATTTGTCATAATTTTCTTTTGGAAATAAAATATATCTTAAAAATATGATTTCCATAAATCAAGATTTTTTTAATTAAATTTGGAAACAAATTTTTAAATGTAATTACATACTTTATCTAGGAAATAATTCTTAATCAAGAAAATCTAATTAAATAGGAAATAATTTCCTAAATAATTAGGAAATATATAATTAGAATTTCTTAATTAATTCAAAATCTTTCAAATTTAGAATTTTTTAAAATTATTTTATAAACTTTTCAAAATTGGAATTTCCTAACTAATTAGTAATCTTTCCAAAAATATAATTTTTCTTAATAAATTCAGAATATTGCCAAATTAAAATTTCCTAAATTACCACATAATATTTTCAAATTTAATTTCTTAAATTATTTTAGGAATTTTTTAAAATTAGAATTTCCTAACAAATTAGGAAACTTTCCAAAAATTAAATTTCTTAATAAAATAAGAAAATTTCCAAAATTAATTATATGACTAATTATGTACCGAAAAATAATTTTACAATTATGTCGAAGCATGATCATGCTCTGATATCACTATTGGGGAGCCCGATGCAGGTGCGTGCTAAAACACGTTTCGCAAACATGTACAACGGAAGACAAAAATAGTATAATAATTCTAAATTATTACAATACACGCACCACACACATACAAGGATACAACACGGCTAGACATGATGATAAAATTAAATTTTATGAATATGAAATTACTCTAGGTATACCTAACGGATGAGTGAGAAGGTAATGACATCAATCGAGTGACGCTTTGAACCTTGCCTTTATTCGTATCCACGCTGAGAAATTGTCTAGATGACTTCAAAAGTCATGAGTCTCATCCTCTGAAAGGTACTAACCTTGCGTGCGAAGACAGAGTTTGGTGCCCGATGACGTACGTAATCAGACGACACCAAATTTTTGGCTTGGGGTGATGGTAATTGGACGGAGCTACTGTGCTCCAGCATCCTTCTGGTCGGTGGGGACCTGCTGACCGGAGAGGAGAAGTGGTAGGAAGTGTAGGCTCTGACGGACCAAGGAGAAAACTTCTCCTTAGTGTTGGGTGGTCGACGACACAAAGAGGAGAGGGAGAGAAGGGAATTAGGTTTTCAAAACCTAATCACAAAATTGAGTTCCATTATATTTTTCTCACTTCTATATCAATATATAGATCCTCTAGATGGGTTTAATGAGAAATACCAAACCCGACCCAATAATCCTTAACCAAAACTTAACCCATTAAACTCTTGGTTTGGTTCAAAACCAAACTAACTTGGTTTAATAATTAAACCTCTTCTAATTAAAATCAAGCCAATTTTGGTTTATAATTAAACCAAAAAGAGTCCAACTTGTGTTCAAAAGATGTGGCCCATCCGCGCTTCCATTGCGCCACTCTAATTTTCATATTTGCGCTTCGTTTGGTCCAAACAGACTTAGTCTCTCTCGATTATGAGAATCAAATTCTCAAACTCATTTTAAATCTTTTAGATAAACTCATAGTGCCTGTGACCTTATAGGTTCCCAGTTTATGTTGGCCGTCCATAATCAACTCTTAATTTTGAATCGATCATGAGTGGCACCTAGTAGTACATCATGATCCCCAATTAATTGAAAAATCAACGGTTGATTCCATAACTCATCTTATACTAACTTGGTTTATGACATGGTGTATGTGTCTGTCTCCACTAGGCTGACTATGTCACACCTATCCTAAGTAATAATTACTTGTCCTGTGAGTATAATACTCTTAACACATGATGCTTTGGACAAAGAATTTGAGTAACAATCCTGACAAGTGGCCATAGGGTATACATCTCCTCGTAAGGAGCGATGAATCCTCTGTGGGCTATACCTTCAGGCACTTTGACTTATACTCAATCATCCCGGGCCCATACCTTCAAGAGATACTTGCTTAGGATGTCAAAGTATAAGTCTCCATGACCAAGATGACTTGAATACATCAAGTCGAAGGAAACTTGCACTTGAACTGCAATAAGAGTTTCATTGACATATCTATATATGTAGAGAACCATATAAAGTCTTACATTAAGTCACTCCAATGAACTAGTTACCATAACTAGTATCCACGTTTAACTCTCAACATCCTAATGTCTCCAGCTAGTGAGGAACAACTACTTGGTTAGACCAAGGAGTATAACCCGTGTCAGTCTCATAAAATCGATGATGTCCGAACACATGAATTCATCGATTAGGAAAGATTTCAATACATTCATAATTACATATGTAAAGATGCTCACTAGTTGTTATCAATCAAAAGTTCTCTCATGCTATGAATCATATTGTGTATATTCAGTAAGTGATTTTAAGATCCAATCATATACACAATATGTAGACTCAAATAGTGAATCTTTATTTATCTATTAAATAGTTACAAACCATAAGGTATATTTAGAATCAGAGCGCTACACTCTCAATTAGAGCTATTGTCTCATACCCATCTTCTTGAGTCGATTAGAAATTATTTCTCTCATGAACTTAGCAAATTTGGGCATTTGTTGTAAATGAGTAGAATCTCAATACATAGTTCTTTGACCTTTTCAAGAAACTTGTTGAATTTTCATCCTTCTTTGCCTTGGCTATTCGTTGAGGAAAGAAAATTTGTGGTACATATCTTGTTGGTGCAGGATGCATCATACGATCAAACCTGCGGTTTTGATCATGTTGATTGAGCTTACAGGGAAGTCCTAGTTGAGGCTAGGCAAAGGAAACCCTAGTTTGCAAGGAAACCCTAGTTTGCGCTAGGCAAGGAAGTCATGGTCGGAGGGACCAGGTGGAAGTGTTGGCAGATTAAGGATATTAGGCACGAAGTCCTAGGGGTTGAGGACACCAGACAGAAGTCTAGATAGGTCGAGGGTCGAAGGTCTAGCGAAAAGTCCCGAGGGTCAAGGTTAGGTTGAGCAAAAGTCCAAGTTGGTCGGGTGGACCAAACTTGGCATAAGGTAAACTCTCTCGAGTGTAGTGGTGAGGACGTGCTCTTGGAAAGAGAGCAGTAGGCGTTGGTCCAACCTAAGGTTTCATGGGAAATCTTGGGTTGAGATCGGATAGCTCGAAGAGATGTCAATCATGCTAATTTATATATGTGCTAACATTGTGATGCAGGTAGCTATGTACCAAAAAAGAGATTCAAGGCACTTGGAGTGGATCAAGGCGACTGGGAGTCCAAGCGCCCCTAACGGATCCAGGCGCATGGATCATTCAAACTCAGCTCAATGACCAATTGAGGTGGCACATTTTGGTTGGTCAGTACACGTCAGCTTCCAAGCATCCAGGAGGGATACAGGCGCTTGGGAAGGGATAATGCTACTACAGAAGAGGTCGGAGAAGGCTTCAACTAGGTGATGCCACGTCAGTAGATCAGGTACCCGAAAGGGATCCAAGCGCTCGGATTGGCCGAGTCAGCTACATCCTCGGATCAGATAGGGGTTGCTGGAGACGCCCTATACCGATCCAGGCGCCTGGATCAAGACATAAAACAAGGTCACAACCAAAGGCTTCGAATCATCGATCTATGAGCTCTATTGCACTCTGTCAACTGCGAAACGCGGCTACGCTCATGCTACAATGACACAACAACGTCGCAACGCCACCACGAGCTCAAACGAGCCAAGACCTTAGTAACATGAGTTGTTATTCATTTCGTTTCTTTTCGTACTTAATTTATTAAGGGTCGGTAGGTTTGTTACCGAACCCTTCACTTGTAAAAGAAGAAAACCTTCTTCTCTTTTGAGAAGAAGGTTATTGGTGATTGCCCACTGAAGCTTCAACTTGGCTGCGGGCCTTGGAGTAGTAGCCACGAGGCTGTGAACCAAGTAAACCACTGTGTGTTCTTTATGTTTTGATTTTCGTTGCTCGACTCGGTGGTTTAATGAACATTTTTGAAATGCGTACGAAGTGCACTATTCATCCCTTCCCCTCTAGCATGTTTCTCTATCCAACAATTGGTATCAGAGTAGGGTTGCTCTAAATTTGTGAAACCACCAATCGAGCACATTATTTTTGTTCATTTTTTGATTTTAATGTTTAGTCTTAATTGATGCAATCACCTCTTCCGACAAATCTTTGTGTTTTCGAATTTACTCAAATTTGGTGCAACACCACTCGAGTCATTTTTCACAATTTCCTATTTCTCCCGCACTACTAAATCCAAGACCAAGTGTTGGGACATTTTCTTTTGTGTGTGTGCAAGATTCTAAATGACACACTAAGTAAGCTACAATACAGCCCATCCCCTGCTCTTCATCAGAGACGACTTCAACTACTAGAAAAGTTGCATAGAGTTCCACCTGAAGACTCAGGTGGACATGTGGATTTCCATTTAAACTGGGTTCGCACTACCTCTCAATGGAAACGGAGAACTTGTGGGTTGCGAGAACTAGGACCAACTCATGAAGAAAAAGTTAGAAGAAGATGCCAAAGTGACACATACCCTACAACGCGGCTTAACCACGGAGGAACTAAGCCAAAGTCAGTCCATTCATCAGCGCAAAAGACTTGTGGAACAAGAAAATCAAGCTCCACAAGAGAACTTCGGACACTAAGGTAAGCAAACAAGATTTGATATTAAATAATTTATTTAACATAATAATGCAGGAAGGAGAGTCCGCGAGCCAACTTCACGCCCGCCTCCAACACATACTTAACGGGTTACATGCAATCGGGTAAATAGTGAAAAATCGCGACGTCATAAGGTACGCACTGAGAGCTTTTCCGAGAAACACATTATGGGCATCAATCGTCGACGCTTACAAAGTCTCTCGGGATCTCGCAATAATTAAATTAGATTCATTATTTTCTGAATTAGAACTCCATGAACAGACTAATGGAAGCCAATCCAAGAAAGGATTTGCTTTGTTTGCAAGACAACAAAAACAACACAAATCGAAGGCAAAAGTAGAAATACAATCAGAAGAATCCGAATCCGACGGTGACGATGAAACCACTGCGGAACTAGTAAACCTTGTCCAAAGAATGGTAAGAAAGAAGAAGAGATTCAACACATGGGAAATCAAGAAGATATTTCAAAACAAGAAAGCTGAATCAACCTGCTACGAGTGCCAGCAAAGGGACACTTCAAAGATGATTGTCCAAGGATTAAGAAGAAATATCAAAAGACAAGAAAGACGCTCAAAGTGACATGGATGAATCTTTATCCTTTGAAGAAGAAGAAGAACACCATAGCAACCTAGCAATGATGGCTAGAACTAACACCGAGTATGAGTCTGGATCCAAAGCCGAGTCTAAGAGAAGCCACAGATCCGTATCCATTTCTGAAAGGTTAAACCCAACTGTAAGTACTAGTGTAAAACTTGAATTATTCAAAGTTATTACTTATATGAACAATAAATTAGAAAAATTCAACAACCGGGTCAAATCACTTCGAAAGGAGGTCGAACTCCTCAAGGAGCAAACTAACTCAAGTTTGGTAATCAATCAAGTTTAGGTTGGAACCTCAACTCAAGTCCAACAACTTGAGGAAAAGAATTCCAATATGAAAGATCAGATTACTATACCTCAAGTCCAACAACTTGAGGAAAAGAATTCCAATATGAAAGATCAGATTACTATACTAAAAGGTTCGTTGGAAAAGTTTACTATTGGATCCAAAGGCCTTGACATGCTTCTTGGGTCTCAGTGGGCTATGTACAATCGAACCGATCTTGGATTTAAATCAAAAACCATTTAGAACAGATCATTCATATCTCTAGTTAATCAAAATAAATCTAGAGTCCAAGCATGAGTTCAAAAAATTGATTTGGTTAAACAAGTCGATACGAACCAATATTGGGTCCTTCAAGATCATGTATATCTTCTGGATAAACCTTATCCAAGCCATGCTCGAGGGGGAGCCATTTTTATTATTAGATAAATTGTTTGTTATTTCTTTTATTCATGTTTTCTTAATTTAGAATAGTAGAAAAGGACTTAGTCTTATTTGACACTTGCTCAACCTAGTACCAGGATGGGGCGAGATGATAGTACGTTAGGGAAGCCTTGTCAAGTTAGGTAAGGTAAAGAGTATCTTACTTGGTCTGCTTAGCTAAGTGGAACTAACTGAAACTATCTCACAACATCCTAGACTAGTTATACTAGGTTTCACAATTGATTATTTAAGTGTTCAATTTTACAAATCATCTTTGTCTTATAAAGTGGTCGTTGCTCCGATAACCAAGAAGGACTCTGTGCCTTGCCACGGCCTAGAAGCCGAAACCTGAAATGTTCACTTAGTTAGTCAATTGTTAAACTTGAATTGAACTCAAATGTCAATTAGGACAAGGAACACAACCTAAATTAATAACGATTAAGCACCATCTCACAAAATACTATAAGATTCCCTTGTTTGAAAACTTAGAAATTGATAAGATGGATTTAGATTTTAATTAATTAATTTTCAATCTACTTAACCAATGTTAGTTAATCAATTCTTAATCTAATTTATTTAATTCATCTAATTCACACAATTAATCAATTTACTTAAACAAAATAAAACTACTAAATCTATTTCAATTTAATGAATTAAAACAAAATTAAGATAATAAATCTAATTTACTTAATTCATCTAACTCACACAATTAATCACTTTATTTAAATCCAATCAATTACACTCAATATACTTATCTTTACTAATCCATTCTAATTAAAACTTAATTTTTTTTATTAATGTTAATCCTTACCTTAAATTAAAACTTAACTAATCAAAATAATCCAACTAAACATAAACTACTTAACTTAATTAATCAATTTAATTAATTAATAAAATTAAAACTTAATCAATGAACTAAATTAATTAAATTATTAAAAAAAATCTCAAATTAATTTAATCTGTAGTTAATGAACTACAACATGATCAAAACTTAATTAACTTAATTAACTTAATTAATTAATCTACTTAACTCAAGTAATTTACCTAATTTAATTAATCCCCTTAACTTAAAACATGTTTTCCGAAATTAATAAATTAAAACTCAATTTGATTAATAAACTTAAACTTAATTAATCTAACCTTAACTCAATTAAATTAACTAATTAACTTTATTTTAAACTTAATCTGAAATTAAAATTCAATAAGTAAAATGAATAACCTAATTAAATTGGTCTAAACTTAACATAATTAAACACTAACTAAATTGACTTAGTAAATAGACTTTAATTAAATAATTAAACCTTAAATTTAACTTAAACTTGAATTAGACTTAAATAAACCCTTAATTAATTTGTCCCTAATCAATTAAAACTTAATTAATAAGCTAAAACAATTAGTTAAATCCAAATCCTAATCTAACTTAAATCAAAACTAAAACATAAATACTCCACTCTGACTGAAGCTCAATTTGCTCCTTATAGGAACAAAATGAGTTGAATCAATGGATTCTAGACAATAGTTGCTCCAAACATATGACCGGAGATCAACTTAAATTCACTAGACTGAAACATAAAAGCCTAGGATCCGTTACTTTTGGAAACAACGGTAAACTCAAGATAATCAGATCAGGTGACATCGAACTCAAAACTTATTTCATTATCCGTAAAGTTTTATTGGTTGAAGATTTTGATTATAACCTACATAGTATAAGTCAGTTATGTGACATAGGTTTCACAGTCACATTTTCACCCACAAATTACATGATTAAAAATATAACAAATCCAGAAATAATATTTAAGGGCATTAGGAAAAATAATGTATATACAATAGATCTATCAAGCTCCTCACTTAAGTGTCTTCTAACACAATAAGAGGAAACTTGGTTGTAGCACAAAAGACTGGGCCACACTCACGTTAGACTTATTGGAAAATTAAGTCAAAGTAATCTAGTCAGAGGCATACCTAAACTTAAAAACCTAGAAAATAAAATATGTAATGCTTGCCAACAAGGAAAACAAACTAGAGTGAATCATAGGTTAACAAACTTAGGTCTAACCAATTGTACCTTAGAACTTTTACATTTAGACCTATTTGATTCTCATGGAGCTAAGTCACTAAGTGGAAACCAATACTGCTTAGTAATAGTAGATGACTATTCTAGATTCACTTGGATAAAATTTCTAACACATAAAAAGGGAACATTTGACTAGTTTAACAACCTAAGTAAGCTATTGGAAAATGAAAAAGGAATTAAAATTAAAAAACTTAAAAGTGACCATGGAGGAGAATTTGAAAATCATACCAAATTTTGTCTAGAAAATGGTTATCACTATGAATTCTCTTGCCCTATAACTCCTCAACAAAACGGTTTAGTTGAATGGAAAAATAGAACTTTATAAGAAGTAGCTAGAACTATGCTAAATGAATATAATCTACCCAACAAATTTTGGGCCGAAGCCATTAATACAACCTGTTATACCCAAAATAGAGTACTAATTAACAAATTTCAAAATAAAACATCATATGAACTTTATTAACACCAAACTAAGATACTTTAGGGTCTTTGGATGTAAAGTACACATTTTAAACACTAAGGACTACTTAGGTAAGTTTACATCAAAATCACAAGAAGGAATTTTCTTAGGATATTCAACAGCAAGTAGAGTCTTTAGAGTTTTTATCAAACAAACCTTAAAAGTAGAAGAAACCTTAAATGTTATTTTTGATGAAAACAATACCTAAGTTAATCTAATTCAACATTTGAACCAAGAATAGATGATGAAACTGAATAACTCGAACTGACCAATACTAGACCTGAATCAAACCCTGAACTGGTTGAACCAAACACCAGAACCACAACAAACCATACAAGTAATCAAATCATAAGAGACCCAAATATAGGAGTCAGAACTAGGTTAGCTCTTAGAAACTTGAGCCAAATAGCTCTAATATCCAAAATATAACCCAAAACTATAGAATAAGCTCTTCTTGACCCTGATTGGATTATAGCAATGCAAGAAGAGTTAAATCAATTTGAGGGAAACCAAGTATGGAATCTAGTACCCCTACCAAAAGACAAATCCAAAATTGACACCAAATGGGTTTTTAGGAATAAACTAGATGACAAAGGTGAGATAGTAAGAAACAAAGCTAAGTTAGTGGCCAAAGAATTTAGTCAAGCAGAAGGATTAGACTATTATGAAACCTATGCTCTAGTTGATAGACTTGAGTCCATTAGGATGTTTCTAGCTTATGCTACATGCAAAAGGTTTAAGTTATATCAAATGGATGTCAAGACTATGTAAGTCAATCACCTAGGTTTGAAGATCCTAATCACCCAAACCATGTATTCAAAATTAAGAAAGCTTTGTATGGATTGAAACAAGCCACAAGAGCCTCATATGAAAAATTGTCAACCTACCTAACATCCAAAGGTTTTAATCAGGGTCGGATTGATCCAACCTTATTTGTAAAAATTTTAAGAAAAGAAATCTTTGTGGCCCAAGTCTATGTCGATGATATAATCTTTGGGTCAACCAACTTTGAACTTTTAAATGAATTTACAGAACTAATGGAAAAAGAATTCGAAATGAGTCTTTTAGGTGAATTAAATTTCTTCTTAGGTTTACAACTAAAACAAACACATGATGGAATTTATGTTCACCAACATAAATACGCTAAGGAACTAATTAAAAAATTCAATATGGAAAATGCAAAAAAAATAAAAAAAAAACCCATGGCAACAAATGTAAAAATAGATAATGACTCAACTAGAAAAGATGTTGACCTAAAATACTATAGGAGTGTGATAGGTAGTCTCTTGTACCTAACTGCAAGCCAGCCAGACATACTTTTTATAGTGGGAATGTGTGCAAGATATCAGTCTTGTGCAAAAGAGTCTCATTTAACCTTAATCAAAAGAATCCTAAGATATATTAAAGGAACCCTAAATGTAGGAATGTGATACCCTAGGACAAATAACTTATACTTTTTAGGGTACTCAGACTCAGATTATGCTAGTTGTAAACTAGACAGAAAAAGTACAAGTGGTAGTTGTCAAATGTTAGGTTATGTCTAATCAGCTGGAGTAGTGATGTGTGTAAATCACAAGTGCATATAAATGTTGTCAAGTAACACAAATATTGAATCCACAGGGACTAGTGGTCAAGTACTAGTTTACTAATCAAATGTAGTTGTCTAGACAAATCTTTGGTTTGGGTTGAGAGAAAACTAAACTTCTTGGGTGAGAAATCGAAGAATTGAGATGGAGATCAAGGAATTGGTTTAGAAGGAGGGGAAGAAAGAGGGATCTTGGTGAATTTGATTAGAGGAAGCAATTCTAAGATTTTGGTTTCACCTCAATGAATGTAA
>JBBUKS010040726.1:0-10597 GCA_038050645.1 Hedychium gardnerianum | reverse complement strand
CTCCTCCCGTGTAACAACATAAACACGACCAACCTCAGGATTTGGTGGCATCTCCGGAGCAGAATGAGGCGGGATCGGCTGAGAAGCAGTCGGATGATATATCTGTGGCTGAGGCATCTGATAAGAATGAGATGGAGAAGTATACTGCTGAACTGCATATGCTGGAAAAACTGGCACTGCTGAAGGGTGCTGCAAAGTCACCGAAATCGCTGAGTGCTCCTGGCCCTAAATATGATATACCTGTGCCTGAGGGGCCAACACTCACTGCAGTCGTGCAGAATAATGAGTTTTCTGATATCCTCTCTACGATCGGGGCTGGGTAGACCGACCCCCTATCGAGGAAGCTTCAGTAGACTCCAACTGCGCCCTCAAAGCGCAGTCACGACTCATATGTCTCGGAAGCTTACAATAAAAGCATATAGCCTGATCTAGCGGACAATCTAGTTTAGCATGATTTCTGGAACCACACTGAGCACATCGTAATAACCCAGAGTCATTCTTCCGATTTTGCTGTTGAGAGCGAGAAGATCCTGCTGATGATCGTCCAGTCTTTTGTGATCTAGAGGACTCCCCCATATTACCTCGTGAACCCTTATTTCTGCGATCTCTTTTCTGTCCAGAAAACCAATGCTTTTGCCCGAAAAACTCATTCTGAGAAGTCCACTTATCATTCCCTTTTTCTCTAGATATCTATTGCTGAGTCAACTCTATAAACAAAGCACGATCTAATGCCTCCCGATAAGTACTGACAGAAGTCCCTGACATCCTGATCCGTATATAAGCTGCAAGATCCTGAGTGAACCGGAACATACAATCACGATCCTAAGCTATAAGTTGAGGACAAAACTCTACCATTCGGTTAAATTTTGTACTGTATTATGTAACAGTCCGATCGCTCTGCTTAAGACTCAGAAATTCCTGTTGCTATGCTAAGAAAAATATAGTAGGAAAATACTGCCTCTCAAAAGCCTCCCGGAATAAAATCCAAGAAATTTGCTGTTCACCAAATATCATCTGCTACATCTTCCACCAAGTCACCGCCTGATCACGAAGATGATATGCAGTCAGTTCTACTTTTTCAGTATCAGAACAAGTCATATATCCGAACGTATCTTCCAGGTTACTTAACCAAGAGTGAGCAACCCATGAGTCAGAATCTCCATGAAAGAGGGTAAAACAATCCTTTACTAATCGTGCCAAAATAGGTATGCGGGCTCTATCCATGACCCATCTAGTAGTAGCCGTGTCTGATCTCGGTGTTGGTATCTCTTGAGATTGTACTTCTGAATCTCCCTTAGGAATGTGATGACCTCGACTCCCACTATCAGACTCGACGTCAATCAGATCTCTAGAAAAATTCACCTCTCTGGGAGCAAGCTCGGGGGCTTTCGGCCTGGAAGGTCGTTTTCGAGGTCGACCAGGACCACAACCCTGAGTAATGGCTGTTCCACCACACCTATTGAAGGTAAGTGAATAAGTACTAACAGAAGTGTAGATTAACAGATATAAAATCTTACTTCTTATAGCTCGAAGTTGTCCTGTCGCTGCCTTGTCCCCAAAACTCAGAAAAGTCGCATCGAGAAAACAATCACGAAAAATCTGAAACACAAAAATCAGGCTTTTGTAACCTATGGCTCTGATACCAATATAATTGTCACGCCCCAAGAGGGTACTTATCCATTGAAAAATGGACAACACCTCCCCTATACGACTGATAATTTCCTGGTACATAGTCATAAACAAATAAATAAAATACCCAACTCGGGTAGCACAACCACGTAGTATATCAAATACCCCACTCGGGTAGCATACCACACAGAATAATAATTACCCCACTGAGGTAGCACAACCATGCAGAAATAAACAATAAGAAACAACAAGAAATCCCAATGGACAAAATGCGTGCCTACACGACTTAAAACTCCAAGTATATAACCAAAAACAAAGTCCAAGTCCAGATTTTTATTATAATGTGGAAGGAAACATCAAGTGCGGAAACAAAAACACCAAAGTAAGAAGGAAATCACCAAAACTCAACGCAACAGGGGACGACACGGCCAGAACTCTACAGGCGACCCAAATTGCTAACCTGGAATAAAATAACAAGCAGGGTAGTGAGCACAAATAATACTCAGCAGGTTTAAAAAGACGGTGCATGAACAATAACTGTATAAGGAGTAAGTATATAGTCTCAGAGGTAGATACTCACCAAGAGGAAATATGCTCATGAATGCATCTAATACACAGACATCTAAACTTAAACCCTGCCCCCCCACCAAACTTAAACCATTCATTGTCCCAGTGAAATTAATACTAATACGGAGGAGGATGCCAGGGATTAAGAGGAAATTTAGGTAACTGAGGGATAACACCTAAATGTTCATGATATCAATAAAGGAAATCAATTTGTCGGCTTGCTAACTCCATTGCTTTGAGTTGTTCCTCCTCTCCCTGCCACTGTTGTCGATGTTATTGTCGATGTGTTTCTCTTTCATGAAAGTAATCAGTGGTCTGCGAATGTAATGCATCTGCCCTCTGGAAGTTTTGTCGCATCTCTTGGAACTGCTCATTCGAGATATGATTTTAGTCCTCCCAATATTATTTGAGCTTAGTGTGCTCAGCATGGATGGCATCGAAAGAGGTGCAAAACTTAGAGAAGTCAAACCCGGACTGACCTGCAAAAGAATCATCAAAAGTAAAAGAATGCCTAATAGATTCGGGTCTACCTGCAAAAGAATCATCAAAAGCAAAAGAATGCCTAATAGATTCGGGTCTAGAGGATAGAGGTCTAGGGAGCTCTAAGGGGACTGGAACCGATACGACATCAGTCATGAGCCAATTGTCTTTGTTTTGAATTGAAGTACTTTCGACATTAGGAAATTTAAGTGATAGATGGTCTCTTAAAAGTAAAGCATACCCCATTTCATCCTTACAAATCATTTTCATCATCACACAAGCCTCAATATCAATCTTCAAATTACTATGTATCACTTCAAGTCCATCAAGATTGCCTTCCAAGGTATTAGCAATCCAAGTGATTAATCTTCCTAAAATAATAGTTTGACCGAGGCTTTTCTAGTTTTTACTAAATGCTAGATAAAATAAAATCCTGTATCAATATTCACATCAACATTATAGATCATGGTTCATAAACATATCAATTCAATCTAATGCACCACACCTTCATTATCTCCTCATCCAAAGATGGTATGACTCATGACTCGGTGGAGGTAATGGAAAGTCAGATTTACAATGAATGTGGCTTTGGATCGAGAGGGCTAGAAGTCCAAATAGCTGGTAATTTCATTCCAGACATAACTGCTATGAAAATCATTAGAATTACATATCAAACATTTCTAAGGTCCACTCATACTCTTTGTTGAACATTCGAAAAGAAATCGTTTCCTCTTGACCTGGCAAGACATTTGCTTCTACCAAACTCAAGAATTCCAAGGTGACCATAGGATAGGTGCGATATTTCATACTCATCAAGGTATCCCACCTTATTTTATGTATCATCAAGTAAACATCATCTTTTAACCCTAGTGTCTCTAAGGCATGGTCATCTATGTATCGGGTACTAACAATTTTACGCTTTACAAGAGTATCAAAATGAGATTTATGCTCATTATCTCTAAAAATTATACTGTAAGAGTTTTCGTTACCTTTGTCGCGTGCCTTTTGTTTTCCCTTGTCCTTGGATTTGTCTTTCCCCTTGTCCCGGTCGTATTCCTCTCTCGCATGCATCACGGGTAGGTCGTGCCTCCCTGACTTGGTCAATGCCCTCTCTGCATCAGCAGCTGTTCCAGATAGTGCCACAGGGGCACGACTTGGTCATGCCTGATTCTGGTGGAGAGGCACGACCATGCTAGGGAGGCACGAACGTGCCAGGGAGGCATGACCAGGCCATGTTGAAAAAGTCTGCACCAGGCATGGACGTGCTTGAGTGGCATGACAAGGTCGTGTTCTATTCGGGAATTGACCCGCCGAGGCACGGTCGGGAACATTTGCTGATGCAGAGAGGGCACCGGTCATGCCAAGGGGGGATGGCCTGCTTGTGATGCATGCAAGAGAGGAATACAGTCGTGCCTAGGAGGCACGACTAGGCTTGGTGACTTCCAAATGGGGCACAGCCTACCCGTGTCAGGTGCTGCATTCCATGTCTTTGCTCCATTCTTCATTTAACTTCGACTGGAGGATCACACCCGTGTCATGGGATGCGGCCATAGCATATTCCTTGCTCCAACTCCATGTTCCAAGAGTTTTATGCTCTAATTTTACTCCAAATTCACGTCCTATCAACATAAAGTGCAAAGAGCAGATCTTTGAACAAGAAACATGAAAACAATAGAAAGAAGATGTACATATGCAAAATTTGCTCATGAAATAACACAGAATGTATGCAAAACACTACTAAAAACTATACATGAAATACAATCATGCATAGTGATATTATAAGCAAGTAAAATAGATTCTGACAATTGTCTCACTATCTGATCTCAACTTTGGAATTCAAGTGAATCTCTTAGTCAGACCGTCACCTATGGATGTCCCCATAATGAGGACTCGTCCTCACTCGTTCTTCCTTTCGGAAGAATCACTTCACTCCAGGAGCCTACCTCAATTTATCGTTTGCCAAATCTTGGTCCTCCAGACCTGTTTGGATTTTCTCTGCTCAGTATTTGATCACTTGACCCCCCAAGACTTTCTAACTTGATCTCTGATCCACACTAACCCATCAAGTCCCTCATACTAGATGTTCAATCCACTAACACATCTAGACTTAGTCTGGTGTCCTTGATATGCTAAGGCTTCCTTGCTTAGTATATGATCTAGCTAACCTACTAGGGATTTTAACTTGCCTAGCATCCAACCAAGTTGACTTACTAGGACTTTCCAGGTTGAGCTACCTGCACACTTGATCAACCTTGTTAGATCACAACTAATCTTAATTTTGAACTTTTGTTAATCATCAAAATATAAGTTCGATCATTTGGTGCTCCATGCATCAATAATCTTTCGTTTTTTTCTTATGACAAACAGTTTAAAGTTAAAGAAATATCAAGGTTTATTTTCAAAAAATTTAAAAAGCTCCTCCTCAAATTAATCTCTCTTTCTGAAATTAATGTCCTTGTGATTTTTAAAAATACATAAAAAATTTAACATATTCTCTTCCCCACATAAATAAAAAATATATAAGTGAGACACTCAAGGATAAACCAAGTAGTAAAGTTGTTTTTGAAACAACAAAAAAAAAATTAAAAGATTTTCCAAAGGAAAAAAAAATTCGGAATCTCGTAGATAGATGTTTAAAAGAGTTGTTGTAAAAAGGATTTCAAAAATACTTTTAAGATAGAAAAAATTATTTTAAAAAGGATATTTTTGAAAATAGAGATCGTAATATCAAAAATAAATTTTGGAAAACAATTTAAGTCAAAAATAGAATTTTCGATGAAATATTTTTAAGTCAAAATAGAATTTTCAAGTCAAAATAGAATATTTTGAAAAATATATTTAAGTAAAAGTAGAATTTTTGAAAGCGTATTTTTAAGTTAAACTAGTATTTTTGAAAAAACAAAACAAATCGGTTCTAAGTCATAATAGAATTTTCGAAAAAAATAGATTTAAGTTAAAATAGAATTTTCAAAAAATATTTTTAAGAAAAATGGAATTTTTAAATATATTTTTAAGAAAAAATTGAATTTTCAAAAAAAAAATTTAAAGAAAAATGGAATTTTTAAATATATTTTTAAGAAAAAATAGAATTTTCAAAAAATATTTATAAGAAAAATAAATTTTTTGAAAAATATTTTAAAGTCAAAATAGAAATTTTGAAAAATATTTTTAAGATAAAATAGAATTTTCAAAAACTATTTAAAAGTTAAAATAGAATTTTCAAAAAATATATTTTAAACAGTTAAAATAGAATTTTGAGAACATGTTTAAGAAAAAAAATATTTAGGAGTGCTTGCAAGCAAATGAATAATAACATAATGCTCACAATAATTTTAATAGAGCAATTTATAAGGTAAGCTAAGATAGATCCTAGACCAGACCAAGCATGCTTAATAAATAAGATAATCAAACTGTCGGTAATCAAACAAAAGTTCTACATCAATAAGCCATATCAAGCAACATAGTCCTACTAAATGAGCTTAGCCTTGACTAAGTTAAGATAGCAAAATGGACCTAGTCAACTGTGCTATCTCTAATCAAAAGGAGGGAGATGTTGGCCGAACTGCCTGCCTCACAGCATATCCATCATTTGCTTGTGTTACTATCGACTTTGTTGTGAGAGCGAGTGATGCTGATCGTCTATTTGTTGCCAGAGAGAGTCAATCTTTCCCTCAAATGAGTCTTGGCATCCATAGACGATCTCCTAGATTCGAGCATCTGAATCGTCCGACTATGAGGGGTTAGTCTGAGTGAATGAGGGTTCAGGCTGGGCATAGTCAGGTGCAGGTAGCCAAAGTAGAGGAATATATGGCTCAGCTGCTTCAGGTTCTTCCTCCTAGAGCTCTTTTGCATGTTCAGGTTGACGTCGAGCCTTGTAATAAAAGGTTTCATCTCTATGTTGCCCTATTCTAGCTAGGGATAAGTGCTTAAGTCCTATTTTGTCAAAGTCTTCAAATAATGTCTTGACTCTACCTAAAGCAATGTTTATCCCTAATTGTGCCATGAGTTTGGTGAGAATGTGGCAATAGGCCATATGGAGCCTACTAGAGGTACTACACCGAGAGTAGTAGATGATGACCCTAAAGATTAGTAGCACTATGTTCACATCTAACCTATGTCTAAATGCATACATAAGGAACAAGTGATAGGGTCTAATGACTGACAGATCTTTTGTGGATAGTGGTAGGACAATTTATAATGAACTTGTAAAGTATGTTGTCCTAAATACTTAGGTTGACAACATATACCTTTTTCTGGTGAGGGGCATGGAAGAATTCTTGATGCATGATGTCTAGGGTAAGGTGTGCAAATGGTCCAGGTAGATGTTTGGGGTAGGTGGGAAAGCAATGGAACATGTTATTGGACTCACTAAACTTTAAAAAGTTTACAATAGTCTCAACATCACAAAACATGTCTATGGTGGCGGTCTAGTCTTAAGTGCAAGTCATCTATAGGGGTGAGGTTATGATAGAATTTAGCGCAAAAGTCAAGATTGATGTGATAGTTGCAATAAACTAACTTAGGTAGGGCATAATAGTTGATTATCTCAACTATATCCTAGGTATAGAAAAAGTCATAGTCTATATATCGGGTACCTATGACTTCATGGTCCTAGTTTCAAAAGATAGTCTAAGTAATATTACTTCTATGGAAATAAAAAAAGGAGATTTAGGGATTGTTACTGGGGCATATCAGAGGGATCGAAAGTTTTGGATCGTGGGGGCTTTGGATTTGGTCAATGGAATAGGGAGGAGGAAGAAATTTTTTTAATTGCGGTAGACCTTACCCGACACCTTCTCTTATAGGAAAGGATCGGTCAATTGATCCTAGGATCGGTCTACCAATCCATTTAAGTCCAGTCAACCGCTCAGTTTTCGATGCCACATTTTGGGTTCCTAAGGAAGTTCGGTCTACTGATGCTTAAGGATTGGTCTACCAATCAAGTGTGGTCAATGCCAATCTGATGGTTAAATAGATGATCTGACAGTCAAACTGATAGTCAGCTTTTGATTGGGATCGGTCTACCCATCCTGGTTTTTGATAGATCGATAGATCATTTTTTTTTTGACTTTTTGTGACATGTGTTCGATCTTGGTAGTTTATGTGAACACTGCAAATAGAATGCAAAAGATAATACAAAGAGAAGGAGAAAGAGATGAGAGAAAAAAGAAACCAACATAGGCAAGATAATTGTATTCCAAAACTTAGGATTTTACAAAGGAAAAGGAGATATAAATAGACAACCAAAGTAATAACAAAAGACTAATCTACCCCTATATAATAATAATTTAACATATACTAACATCCCCCCTCAAACTCATGATGCACTAACCTTAAGCATTGAGAGTTTGTTAACTAGAAATTGAAAATGTGCGGTGGAATGCGCCTTGATGAGCAAGTCTGTAATTTGCATGGAAGATGAGACAAATGGCAAAGTGATGGTGTCATTCTAATAGTGATGGCAAGAAACATGACAATCAACCTCGATATGCTTGGTGCCCTCATGAAAGATAGAATTGCGAGTAATTTGAATGACACTAGAGTTGTCACAATGCATAGGGGTAGGGTTTGAGAGAAACATACCCATATCAACAAGTAGCCAACACAACCAAATAATTTCAGCAGTAGTAGAGGTCATAGCACGATATTCTGCTTTAGTAAAAGAACGAGACACAACAGTTTATTTTTTACTCTTCCAAGAGATATGGAATCTCCCAAGAAAACACAAAATCCTATGGTAGTTTTACATTCTATAGAATCACCACCCCAATCTGCATTTGAATAGGCGCGCAACTCTAAGGTAGAAGTGGAAGGATAAAGAAGACTATGAAACTGGGTACCTTGAAGATATCGAAGGATGCGAATTACAACTCTCCAATGTACTAAAGTAGGAGAAGCAACAAACTAGCTGACAATGTGTACAACATAAGCAATGTCAGGTCTAGTGATGGTGAGATATACTAGACTGTGAACCAGAGTGTGATATAAAGAAGGATATGGTAAGAGAACACCATCAGTAGAAGAGTGCCAAGCATTACCTCAAGCGGAGTATCAACAATGCGAGTGTCAGATAGATGAGCTTACTCCAGAATGTCACCAATATATTTAGATTGCGAGAGAAGATAACCATGAGGAGAATAATCTACTTCAAGTCCCAAAAAATAATGCAAAGGACTCAAATATTTCATATCAAACTCACGAGCCAAATGTAATTTTAACTCTTCGATTCCACTTATATCATCCCCTGTAATAATCATGTCATCAACATAAAGAGAGAGTAACATACGACCTAATGAAGTATGACGAACAAAAAGAGCGGAGTCATGCTGGCTAGGAAGAAAGCCAAGAAATCCAATCACAATAGAGAACTTGTCAAACCAAACTCAAGGAGCTTATTTAAGGTCATAAAGAGCCTTCTTTAGTCTACAAACTTCACCAGGGTTGTGAGTGACACCTAGTGGAGGCACCATGTAAACTTCTTCTTGAAGATCTCCATTTAGAAAAGTATTTTTTTAACATCCATCTAGAAAATAGATCATTGACGAACTGATGCAATTACAATGAGAGTATGGATAGTAACAAGCTTGGAAATTGGAGCAAATGTTTCCTCATAATCCATACCATACTATTGGGAAAATCTTTTAGCAACCAAACAAGCTTTATACCGCTCAACTGACCCATTAGATTTAGTTTTAATCTTATACACCCATCGAGAATCAATCACACACTTCCCCAAAGGAAGACGAATAAGATCCCAAGTACTTGTTTGAGACAAAGCAAAAAGTTCTTCCGCTATGGCCTGTTGTAAAAGAGGATCAAGAGCAATCTCTCTATAAGAGGAGGACTCAGACATTTGGTGAATAGAAGCCAAAAGGAAGAAAAAGACCCAGAATAAGTAGAATATATAAAATCAGGTAATTGAGTGGACTTACGAGATCGTTGAGAGTAATGAGGAGAAGGATCCTCTATCATAGGAGCATTATAGGAAGCAGTAGGAGCAGAGGGATCATCGAAAAGCTGAAGACCAAAATATGTATGAGTGTCAATCCTGCAAGTAGCATCATTAGAAGAAGAGGTGATAGGATGGTCTAATTGTGGGGAAACATGAGATGACATATCATCGGAGTCAGTGTAAAAAAGATTAATACAAGTGAGATTATATTTTCGAAGATTAGGAGTGTCAGAGGGAATGGAATAGAATGGGATGTGTTCAAGAAAAATAACATGACACGAGACATAGAGTTTTTGACTAACTGGATCATAGAATCTATATCTCTTTTGACCCTCATCGTAGCCAAGAAAAACACAAAGAGAGGACCAAGAAATAAGCTTACTATGTTCAACATGAGGACGGAGGACAAAACATGTGGATCCAAAAACTCTTAAGACAGAATAATCACACTACAAGAAAATAGGGTTTCAGAGACGAAAAAATCTTCTCTGAAAGGTATTTTTTCGTCTCTAAAGAAAGTTTGAGACGGAATATTTCGTCTCTAAAATCCGTTATTGAAAGCCCTGTTACTAGTTCAGGAGACAAAAGTATTCCGTCTCTAATTTAGAAATGGATTAGAAAACCGTTCATAAATTTATTTTTAAATTGATCAATTGAAATTAGTTTCAAATACAAATTCTGTCTCTAAATTTTGTTTTAAATATGTCATTAATCTGTCTCAAATATCATATCAAATATGATTTTAATCTGTTTATAAATCTATTTTTAAATCCATATATAATTTTATTTTTAAATTTATCGCTAATTTTTTATTATATTATATTTCTTATCTATATATTAATTTACAAGAAACACTCACACATTTCAAATAAATTAAAAATATTTAAAACACCTAATTTCTAATCCAAAAATACCATACAATTAATATTGAGATAAATAAATATTCACATCATCCAAATAAATTTCACC
>JBBUKS010040656.1:0-10601 GCA_038050645.1 Hedychium gardnerianum | reverse complement strand
AACCATGAGGGCCTAGGCCCAAAGTGGACAATATCATACCATTGTGGAGATATCTAAATTCCTTCGGTCCTAACATGCTATTCACCCCCCTCTAGTGCACTCACATCGATCCTACAATTTATGGAATATTTTCACCTTAATTTTTAGGGTTATACATGGTTACAAAATTTTGTTTTCTTATACTCCCCTTATGTTGTCGAATAGGTGTTTATCATTCCCATTTTGGAAACAATACTTTGAAATACTGATCTACTTGAGCCTTTAGTAAGTATATTGCAAGGTATCCATTTGTAGATATGTAAGATGTACAAATCAACCTGCTTTTTCCTTGATTTATGTCAATTTCAATGTGCATCGTTCGATTATGTTGTTTCAGATTGTGAGTTTTGCTAATTGCAGACATTATCACAATAAAGTTTTTTTGGGTTGTCCCACTTGATCTTTAACAAAGTAGTTCACATACATTTTGAGTCATTGCATGGAATTCTACCTTTGCAGTAGATTGTGCTATCATATTCTATTCATTGTTACTCCACGTCATGAGGTTACCACCAAGAAAATTGCAATATGCAGTGGTTGACCTCTTATCAACAATTGACCCAGCAAATTAGCATTCGTATATGCCTCTAACACCAAATCTCCATTTCTGTAAATAAAATAGCCTTTTCTAGTGTTCCTTTGAGATATTGTAATATTTGGTGAGTTGTTTGCATATAAACTTTTTTTTGGATTATGCATGAATTAACTAATCACACTAACTATGCATGTTATATATCTGGTTTGTATGAGATAAATAAATAAGTTTTCTTACTGGTCGTTGATACATTTCCTTGTCATCTTCCTCTGCCATTCCAAGTTTTTGAGATTTGGGTCTATTAGAGTACTTACATATTGTCTTACGTGTTTCTTTAAGTAGATCTGCAACACATTTCTGTTAAGAGATAAAAATGCCTTGCTTAGAGTGAGTCACCTCAATCCCAAGAAACTATTTCAACCTTCCTAGTACTCTGATTTTAAACCACTAAACACTGGATTAGAAGTTGTCACTTATCATCATTTCCCATCACTATTATATCATCAACATACATTAAGAGTGTTCTGACTCCCCTTGAAGAGAGTGTGTAACTTAAAACATATCTAATACTTGAGATCTTAACCCCTTCTTATAGATTGACAATACAATCTATAAATTTTTCATAAAATAACAACTTTTCAAAAAATAACTAAACAAACTTTTATGAAAACTAGCTATGCTATCATATCCTATATAATTTATGGAATAATTTCAGCTTAATTTTTAGGATTATACAATTACAAAATCATGTTTTCTCACACTTTCCTCTTATATTTTATAGACTTAAATTCTCTCTGGAAATGTAGGCATTTGTTGAACCACCTAAATTGCTCTTATCTTTTTCTTTTTTGTGTGTTTGTGTGATTCTACTAAGGGAAATGAAAATTCACTATGTGATTTTGTGATGGAGATATTCCAAATTCTAGAGATACCAAAAATTAAGCAAATTATAAGGGCATTAAGCTAGCCATATTATGAAACTTTGGGAAAGAGTGAAAAAAAAATTAAGGAAACCAAGGTAATTGAAAACCAATTTGATTCATGCATGAAATGCTGATGATAGAAGCTATACATCTTTTTAGACAACTGATCGGAAAGTATTGGGAAAATTACTAAGACTTACACATGATATTTATTAACCTAGAAAAAGTTTATGACAAAATATTGAGGAAAAATATATGGAGAATTTTAGAAAAGAAAGTTGTTGGTGTAGCATATATTGAAACAATTAAAGATATGCATGAGGATGTAATGACAAGAGTGAAGACTCTAACTGAAGCATTTTCTGATTGGGTTATATCAAGATCAATTTTAAGTTCATACTTTTTTTACATTAGTTATCAATGAACTTACTAGATATATTTAAGACATATTACCATGGTGCATATTGCTTATAGAAGATATTATTTTGGTCGATGAGATTTATGAAATAGTAAATGCCAAGCTCCATCTTAGCAGGAAAATACTAGAAATAAAAGATTTTATATAAATTGGTTCTGACAAGAAATGAAGTAAAACTGAGTACAAATTATTTTTAATTCAACTATTTAATTGGTATAGTGAAGGGGAGCTTGGCGTGACTATAAAGTTACTACTGTGTGTCTTGGAGGTCACGGGTTCGAGTCACGGAAATAGCTTCTTACAAAGTAGGATAAGGCTGCGTAGACTCTTCCTCAGGACTCCGCATTGGAGAGAGCTTCGTGCACCGACAGCCTTTATCTAATTGATATAGTGTTATTAAAAGTACAAAATTTAAGTGAAAGAGGATTGTAGGTGTAAAACCCATTTCACTTCATCTCTATACAATTTAACACAATGAATAAAATTGCTATAGTTTATTTAAAAAAAAAACTAAGTGAAGGATATTAAAGGAGTAGAATCTATTTAAGTTCTTCTCAGCACGCTTGGTATACAATTGGTATACAACATAGTGCCAAAACTATATTGTTTTTGACGAAGACCAAAGCTCCAACATGAATGATATTTTAAGCCTTGCTCCTATGCATGACACTTGTTTTAGAATTAGCAAGGTGGAATTAGTAGTTGAAATATTTATAATATTTTGTAGCTTATTGCTATGGAAATTTAAATACTTTTAAATTTCTATAGACTTATATTTAGAAGTAAACTTAGCTAAGTGGATAAGGATTATAAAAATAAGACTTTTTTGTATTTATCTTGACACACTCTTGGGAGAGTGCCCTTGCATGACGAGTGTCAACACAACATGACACCAACATGCTGTAGTTTTGGTTGAAATTTGAAACTCCAATTCCACATGAGATTCTAAACCTCTTAAATTTTATTCTAAAGGCGATCAAATTATGATTCTCAGTTACTTAACTGTTCTTTCATAGTGTTTTCAGATCGAAGGTGCATATTTAGAAGGTAATAAAAGTATGAGCAATTGGGATGTCTTCAGTCACATACCAGGTTAGCCATATGATGTCTCCTAGATTTTAGCTCAAAATTCCTTGCTCTTTCATGTGTATGAACCATCCAAAACCTGTTAGTTTGTTAAGTATATGATTGTTATCATAAACTTCTACTGAAAATTATCGACTTCTTTAACAGGAAAAATTAAAGATGGGAGAAATGGTGATATTGCTGATGACCACTATCATCGCTACATGGTAATCCATTGCACCTTGTATGGTATCATTCGTGGGATATAATTACTCTTTAAATAAGACTTGTGCTTCACTTCCAAATGTTTGATTTTATTGAGCAGGAAGATATCGAATTAATGCACAAACTCGGGATTAACTCATATAGATTCTCAATATCATGGTCAAGAGTTCTTCCAAGTGAGCTCAGAAATTCAGTGCTTCTATTGAAGACTTAAATATGATTTATTAATTTTTCCCTCTCTGATAGGAGGTCAATTTGGGGATGTCAATCCAGTTGGAATAGAATTCTACAATAGGCTTATTGATGCTCTTTTGCTGAAAGGTAAACTTATGTGTTCTCAAATGACTAAAATATTGCATGATTCTTTTAAATTAGAAACTGAATACCTTTAATTATCAAACAAAGACTGAGTGCCTATCTGATCAATGAACAGGAATACAACCATTTGTGACACTCAATCATTTTGATATACCTCAAGAACTTGAAGATCGATATGGCTCATGGTTGAGTTCACATATACAGTATGTTTTATCTTACAACACCCTCGCATGCTGCAGACTCATCTTGCATTAGCCTTGTCCTTCACTCAGTTTACTCTGACATTTTTTCAGGGAAGATTTTAGATATTTTGCAGAAGTATGTTTCAGGGAATTTGGAGACAGAGTGAAGTTTTGGATCACATTCAATGAACCAAACCTTTTTTTGAAATTTGCTTACAGTATTGGACGGTATCCCCCTGGTCATTGTTCAGAGCCATATGGAAATTGCCATAGTGGAGATTCTGAAACGGAACCATATATAGCAGCTCGCAATGTAATCTTATCTCACGCAATTGCAGTTGATATTTATAGGAAAAAATATCAGGTGACAGATTTAATCGTAACATCTTCTTAAACAATCAGGAGTTAGTATTGCTATCTTCATGTTCTGAGATGTTTTTTTTCACAATTTTTTTTAAATCTTTTGAAGGTTAAGCAAGGTGGTTCTATTGGAATTGTTGTCACTTCAAAGTGGTTTGAGCCATTGACAAATTCAACAGCTGATTGTTTAGCAGCTGAACGGGCATTAGCTTTTGAAGCCCCATGGTATTTGTTTCTTCTTCAAAACACTGTATGCATTGCATTTAGAGTGAATAAAAGAGTTTTCATGCTCTATCAAGGAGAGCCTTGGCATAATCAATAACTTTGAAACTTGAAAAAAAGTTGGAACTTGAATCTGTGACAAAGTTTGTGGTAAAACTAACTAATCTTTCTCTTTTACAGATCAGATGCACCTAACATTTTTAGAAAATTCTGACACAATTTTAAAACCACATTGCCATTTTAGTAGTGATAGTTCTGATACTGTTAATTGTGTTTGCAGGATTCTAGATCCAATATTGCTCGGTGCTTATCCCCAGCAAATGCTTGAAATCCTTGGTTCAAGATTACCCCCTTTCACCTTGGAAGAAAAGGAATTTCTATTGCAGAACAAATTGGACTTCATTGGGATCAACCACTATGCAAGCAACTATGTCAAGGATTGCATGCTCTCTTCATGCGACTTGAATGGCTATGACAGGGATGCATTGGTAATTACAACTGGGAGTAAAGATGGTAAGCCAATCGGAGATGAGGTATGACCTTGTAATGATTCAGCTTGGATTTCTCAATCAAATACACACAGAAAAGATCTAATAAAAGTTATATGCAGAAACTTTGGGTGTTCAATGACAATCTTTTTTTCCTGCTTGTGGTTCATACTTACTAAATAAAACATCCAAAATGGGCATGTCCTACTTTGTTCATTTGATCTTGCAGACTGGCTTGGCAACATTTAATTCAGTACCTTACGGAATTGAAAAAATGGTGCTGTATATCATGGAAAGATATAAAAACGTACCTACATACATCACTGAAAATGGTAATAAATTTAGAACTACTATTGCATCAGCATATGATCACAATGGATTTATAGGTGCTCTTGCTCTTGCAAGGTTATGCACAAGAAAGCAAAGGTTTATCTAAGGAGGAATTGTTAAATGACACGGAGAGGGTCAAATATATCAGCTCTTACCTTGACTATTTATCCTCTGTCATAAGGTAACCATTGAGTTCAAGTTATAGCTATCAGCAAAGTGGTAAACAAGTATTATCTAAAACACTTGGAGAAAATGCTGCTACTTCAAATGATTGCCACAAGTATATCAATTTAGGCCATAAATTTTCGGTTTTATCATGTCTTCATGGCATATATGTAAACAAGATTTATGGATTCACAAATTATATACATGGCCTTCTCATGTCAAGGGAAATTTTGGCTAATCATGGGTCTCATACTGCAGACAAGGAGCTGATGTAAGAGGCTACTTCTGTTGGACTCTGCTTGATAACTTTGAGTGGGCATTTGGTTATACAGTAAACTTTGGGCTCTATCATGTTGACTACCAAACACAAAGAAGAACTGCAAAACTGTCTGCTAAATGGTACAAGAAATTTCTGAGTGCTGAAAAGCTTCAATTGAAAACCAAACCGTTGAGACATGAGGTTTAACTCCCATTTAAAGTTGGAGTTGTTAGACCATATTATGGGAACGTTTGTTTATTATATTGTATTTATTTTGTTACTTTAGTTTTCATGTCTCCAATTATTTCTCATGTTCAAGGAAAATTATTATTTAATAAATTACTGTAGATTGCACCATTTTCATTACCATTTATCTCTGATTATTTTTCAATTTGCCTTCTTCCCTATTCATTTTGATATTATTTTTATACTTTTGATTTATTACCTTATATTTCCCAATATTTTTCCTACTTTGTGCATAATATGTGGCTCCGAAGAGCTGCATCTTGTTCTTCTGAACGGGGGCGTTGTCGAGCAACATTACCAGTCGCCCCAATTGTACACTGGGTTCGCTTGAGCTGATGGTGCCCTCTGTTGGCCTTCCCTTCCAACCTTATGCCATCCTTGTCATGGATGCCACCCCCACTTCTCCAGTCGCAATCCCACTGCCCATCCACCACTCTAGCTGCTTATCTCCCACGATCACAATAACCCCTCACCATTACCCTTTCTCTTCTAGAATCATTGTAGGGGTGAATGAATGACAATTTGCAAATAATTTTTTCCATTAAAGTAAGGATAAATCAACATTTTTAGCAGACATGTCTGTTTTTTATAATCTAGGCATCTTGTTCTTATGATCCGATTAATGTTGAAAGAGATTGATTTAATTTTATGAAAATTTTTCATCGATCATTAAAATAAATCGAAAAGCACAGGACTCAGTGTTACAAATTTTACAAACTCCTCATATGTAATGTACTTTGAGTGAGATTTGAATTAGGAAGTTTATCCCATCTTTTATCATCGTATCATAACCCTAGGGCAAGTCGACAAATATTGCTTTAAAGAAGACATGGGGTCCTTGTGTGTGTATAGTAGTTTGTGTTATATGTAAATGCAATGGAGGTAAGAATAAACATAGACAAATAACATCAATGCTAACACACTCCGATTTTACGTAATTTAGAACCTTGCTCTTCTATGAACTGTCAATTTATTAGGTGAATTACTCATGAAATCCACTAAAAAATCTCATTCGCTAGAGGTGGAGAAAACTTCGTTATCTTCTCTTGATACAAATATATATTAAAATAAGGTTGAGAAGAATAATACCAAGTGTTGGTACAATTATGCCTCTAAGCATTGGTTTTAATATTTTAATAAAAGAAGTTAGAAAGATATTATAATTTCTTATATATGTATCAAGTGTAAGTGTAAAGTTACAAATAATTGTGGGATCAATCATGTAGAGCGTCTGAGTCAACGTATGACTTTTTGCTATTAAGTGTCAGTGTAAGGTGTAAGGTAATTTGACATGGTATTATAAGTGTAATAATGGAAGTCCATGTATGTTGAAGATTAAATACTTGACAAATTAAAATCCAAGTAGGTTGGGGGCCAAAATCTTGTCAATTGGAAATCTAAGTTGGTCAAGGACCGGATATTTGATGGATTGAAGTTTTGACAA
Organism: Hedychium gardnerianum; assembly: GCA_038050645.1. Classification (NCBI taxonomy): domain Eukaryota; kingdom Viridiplantae; phylum Streptophyta; class Magnoliopsida; order Zingiberales; family Zingiberaceae; genus Hedychium; species Hedychium gardnerianum. Next base: position 3,382 of record JBBUKS010040656.1, on the reverse strand, counting down.
ATCTAAGTAGAACCACATGCTAAGAAAGATTACTATGAAGGCAAGATCTCTTTGCATGGAACACATAGAAGTGACGTTTCTTGGCATGATGAAATTTTGAAAGAGGTGATTCTTGGCATGTAAGTAATTCCTGTGAGGATGAATCGAGTGCACTTGTATACGAGGTACAAGTGGAACTAGATAGGTTAGGACTCAAATTTTGTTTTAGGTAATCTAGCTATTCAGTTTTTCGAATTAATTACTTCTGAAGGTGATCGGTCCAACTTCATAAAAATTTCTCATTGGCTATTAGAATAAATCGAGAATCGCTTGCAGATGCTCATCAAAACAGCCAATATTCTTAGATTGTTATCCTACTAGAGGAAAATGTCTATAGTACATTGTAGCTGAGATTCAATCTTTAATGCTTAATTAACTATTTAAAAAATCTAACCGTTACACCATTATCCCGAGATAGAAAATGACTCAACTTTAAAAGTAGTTAAAGTTAGAATATGCAATCGATTGGAAGTCTTGCAATAGTCGATTGAACCATGAGTCAACTAGGCACTGGATTTATGATCAAATAGAAAAATGTATTTTCGTTCGAGGTTCAATCAACTATTAGCCAATTGATGTTCAGTTAGGTAACTCATCAACAATGAAAAACTTGGATTAGAGCGGTTGATTTGATGTCAACAAATTGCAATGACCAGATTAAATTTTAAAATTTTGAGTCATATCAAGTTTTGATTTATAACTATAACGATATAATTTTAATATTATATGATGTCATGTTAATACAATTTCAATACTTTAAAAATATAGTATAAGATTAAGAATTATACTATAAGATTAAGAATAATTTGGTTTTAAATTAAATCAAATTAATAGTATATTTTATAAAATTAATTATATTATATTTATTTATTTATCTTTATGGAAAAAAATTATTTTAAAAAAGGAAAAGAAAAGATTGGAGAAATAAAAAGGAACGTAAGTAAATAAAAAATTAATAAATGAAAGGGGAAATAAAAAAGAAAAAGAGGGGAAAAAAGAAAAAATAGTGAAAGAGAAAAAAATTAGTAGAAAAGAAAATAAATATGCAAAGGTAAAGGAAAAATAAAGGAAAAAAAGGAAAAAAAAAAAGGGAAAAGAAAAGAAAAGAAAAGAGGAGAAAGAAATTAGTAGAAAAGAAAAAAAAATAATAGTGAATAAAATAAAAGAGATAGCATTAAAAAAGAAAAGAGGAAAAGAGAGAAAAAATGGATCGCAAAGCCGTGGGCTCTCTGTAAAGCTACAACGATCCTGTAGTTTTGCTTGGCCATAATGCCACTGTGAGCTCGTGAAGGCCTCTTGGCACTATGAGACAACTGCGAGGCGATAGCGACCTCGTGGATCACTCGTGAACTGGACTTTGATGGCCATTGTGAGGCCACTGTGACCTCATCGAGGCCTCGCGCTACACTGCTAGAGTTTTGGCAAAGAAGAAACCTTGCTTTGCCGTTGATACCTCATTATCCCGCCCATACCAGGTCAACAAGATGCACCTATGTGGCTCAATCTTTAGCTAGCCACGTCATCATGATGTGCCACTCTGAGCCCCAACTGCAGAACTCTTAAGTGCCCATGTGGGTTGCGAGTGCCAAACACTGCACGAGCTCAAATGGGTTGCGGGTGCCGAACGTCCCTAGTGGTCGAGTGCCCCAGAGCCAAACTCCCAAGCTTCCAAGTGCCGAGTGGCCAAGCGCTCGCCTGTCGAGTGTGGAGTGTTGCCTACCAAGTGACGAGTACTACCTATCTACTGTCGAGTGTCAAGCACTGCCTATCGACCATCGAGTGTCGACTACTGAGTATCGCTTGCAGCCTGTCGAATGTCGAGCGAGTTGTGCTCCCAAGCACTCGAGCGCTGATCATCCAAGTACCCAAGCACGACCAAGCACCTCGAGCACCTCGAGTCTAAATGGATTGCACGTGACAGATAAAATGACATAAATTGCAAGGGGTGCATCCTTTCGTGAATATGAAAGAGATACGTCCTTTGAAAAGAGAAGATATAGTTTTTCATCATTTTCTCCCCTTATATAAGGTAATGATGTCAACATTGAGAGGTATGTGATTCTAGGACATTTCACTCATTTGCTACTCTCCTCTATCTATAAGTATTTTTTTTTATGAAAGGGTAAATATATATCATCAAAATGCACCAAAAAACATATGTAATCATGGAGCCCCTTATGTCATGTCTAACGAACTGTCAGATCTGATAAGAGAGGACCATGATAGTGTACACGTGCTCACTCGGGTACGTACTATCTCCATGTGTCATGCGCCTACCGCCAGCTCAATGTGAGGTAACGGCCAGAACCAGCATCTCGATCTGCATCATCTCAGTGTCATACCACCTCATGTGTGGTCGAAGTCCCCATCTCTATACCGCGTGTGTCCCACATCGTCTGAGTCATGTATCCATCATGTGTCCGAGAGCCCCCATGCCTCCATACTCCGCAACCACCATATCGTGTTTCCTCCTGTGTCCGTGAGCCTGTGATCATCAAGGACTGATCTCCTAGTCTCCCAAAGTCACTTTTAGCAAGTGACCAGCTATCAATGGATTTAGTGCATCTTTACTGCGAGTCATTTGCTGCAGACTAGATAGGTCTTTCTGGTGGGCCTATTCACCCTCTTAGGCTTTTAGGCAAAGCCTCAGCCATGAACGGATTTGGCATATCTTTACTGCAAGTCATTTACTGCGGACTAGATACACCTTTATGGTGGGTCTATTCACCCTGTTAGGCTTTTTGGCAAAGCCTTAGCCATAACGGATTTGATGTGTCTTTACCTCAGCCGTTTGCTATGAACTAGATAGATCATCCCAAGGTGGATCTATTCACCTATGTGTCACATCATACATCATACATCACATCGCATCTCTCATCCTATATCAGATCCTATACAACACATCACACATCACATCACATCATCATAGCGTACATCCCATCATCACAGCACACATCACCTCACACAGCACCTCACATCAAGCTACATCACATCTCCAAGCTAGCTCTCTCTGGTACATCATCATGGTATATAGCTTATCTCTCCTTGATGTGGCCTCACACTGTACTCACACATAAGGTGTTATCTGATATGTTTCCTCCACATCGTCGGTATGCTCCTCATAGTGGCATGTGCCCCCTCCACAGCCTGCTCTAGTCCAATTTGTATGTGCCCTCCAAGTGGCGTTGACGTGGTGTCTATGTGTCCGGAACAGTCGCATCAGGGTGTATAAGAGAGAGGTAGCCGTCCGCCGTGGCAGTGTGGTTGTGTAGTGGGCTCCTCCAAATGTCGTCTCATGTAACTCTCCATACTCCAAATCAGGTAACTCAAAATATGATTTTTT
>JBBUKS010040645.1:0-10602 GCA_038050645.1 Hedychium gardnerianum | reverse complement strand
ATGAGCATTCTTCAATTCATCATTACGCTTACATGAAGAACCAACAATATTAACTATAAAAGTTAATTTATCAAAAACTTGATGAATAGGTGTCACATTTTTTTATGATGTAATTAAAGCCAATTGTAACTGATGAGCAAAGCAATGAACATAATAAGCACTTCTACAATCTTGTATAATCAAAGCTTGCAATCCATTAAACTCACCCCTCATATTACTAGCACTATCATAGCCTTAATCTCTAATATTTTGGACATCCAAATTGTAGTGAGCCAAAGCAGAATATATAGTATCCTTTAAAGTTAAAGCCATAGTATCAGATACATGAACAAGCCCCAAAAAATGTTCTTGAATGAATCCATTAGTATCCACGAACTTCAATACTATAGACATTTGCTCTTTTTTTTTAGTTATCTCAGGCAACTCCAATTTCTTCATGAATTGCATTTTGCACTCTCACTGAAAGCACATGAAGTATTTGTTTCTGAATATCATGACTTGTATACTTGGCATTTTTTGAAGCTTTCACAATTGCCTTTGAAAGTTCGTCATTGTACATGGTTAGCATATCCAAAAATTCAAGAAAATTGCCAAATTAGATGAACTAGATTTCTCATCATGGCCTCTAAATGGAATTCCTTGAAGTGCAAGCAACAACACCACATGTATGTGAGCCTTTAACTGAAGATGATTAGTTGCGACTTGTTCATAATTAAAATTGTCAAATCTCCTTGATATGTGTTGTGGTTAGTTCATCAAATCCTCACATGCCTTTTCAACATTACAATGGGGTGAAGATACATTATCTTTCCCTATATGGCCTAGGAAAACACAAGCTTTTCCATTTTGAATTTTATTTCAATTATCAAATCCATCAACGATAAATGCAGTTTGATTTGAGCATCCTGATGGCTTGTTGAAGATAAAACATGGAAAAGCAATATGCTTTATCTTTAGCTAGTGAATACTCCAACCAAGGAAATTGTTCATACCAAGCAGATTGAAATCTTCAAGGGTGCTTAATATTTTTATTTAATGGATATTCTCGAAGAATAGGTTGATATGCCTTCAGTTTCAAATAAACTGGACGAATCTCCTCTCGTTGGTTAGGATAATATTCCCAAATTTGTCAACGCAAACCTGGATCACGATCTAAAGAATCGAGATCAACCTCTTCAATTTCTATATTTTTGAATCTTTTAAGAGGAATTTTATATGGAAGATCATTGTTTTTTATCTTGTCGATGGGGTCATAGGAGTAGTTGGATCTAGTTCATTTGCTCTTTTCCTTTGAAAAAACTTATCAATCATAACGGATTTTCCCATTTGAAGTATATGAAGCCTTTAACAATAAAGAAACTTGAATTATCTGAAATAAGTGAATAATAATTAATAACAACAATATTAAACCAAATCAATGAATAATAGCATTAACAACATCATGAAAAGAAAAAATGGCGCACTTCACAAGAAATTGTGTTTCCTCTTCCATAAACTAGGCACACTTCACAAGAAATTGACAAAAAAAATCCATTGAACAAAAACAGATGGCACATGGCATCATAGAAACGCTCAGACGCAACACATCTCTAGACTCTAGTGCAGCTGTGCGATATCATATCTATAATCTATGGATAATCAAATGCCAACAGGCAATCGTCAAACCAGAAGGGCCTAAAATTCAATGAAACAATGAAACAATCAAACAAAGAAAGATCTCAAAGGAAAACTTTGTGCTAAGCTTAAACGAACATAGAAATACCAAAAAAAAGTCTTTCTTTTTCCCTTCTCATATTTAGGGGTTTCAAACCCTAAGTACTAAGGAGTAAGGAGCAAGGACTAAGGAGTAAGTGAAATTGTACCTTTCTCTCAGAATGGGGCTCGAGAATATTCTCTCTAATCAAATTAACATTGCTTTGCTCATTGGGCTCGAAAATTTAAAAGAACACCGAATTCTTTTTAGTTAGAGAATTATATTTGATACTTAAGTGAATGTTTGACTTTAAAACAACGACATTGTTTATTGCTTTTTTAATTTGATATCTTTAATTAATCCTTATATGTCAAGCTTTATTTTGCTTATCGGTTGTGTCGTAACTTCCTAGAGGAAACTGCAAAAGCACGGGTAAGCTAGATCTACATTACTAATGGATTATTCTAATAAGAATTAGTTTGTGTTCAAATTATTAGAGTTAACGAAGAGTTGGATAATCTGATCATGATCTTTTAAATGGTTCTTATTTTCTTATCCTTGTGAAGCTATACTTTATAATCCTTTCAGAAAGTGGATGGATGCATCTCATCAAGGAGTTCCTTTAGGTGGAATAGGGTATAGATTTATTCTTGGTTATTTCAGATAAATAGTATATATATTGCATTTAAAATTTGGTGACAAAAATGCAAGTATTTATGCACAAGTATTCCAGGAAGATTGAAAATGAATTGAACAAGTTGATCTTGTATGTTTGATAAGTTGTTCATTCTCAGTGTAATTTATGGATAAGTTAACAAAGATTAGTTCTTGATAAGTTAGTATTGATCATTGCATATCACCAAGTTCACTTTTAGTTTCTTTGCCTTTTCTAATAGAGTTAGCAAACCTGATTAATTGATTCCAAATATTTGATACCTTTCTTATGTGTTCACTGTTGAAACTTATAGATCGGGAAGTATAGGTGGGAGCTACAGAGGATATTTTTAGTACTGACAACTATTGTCTGATCAATGTGAAGAGAATCTTGTCTTAGCCAATCAATTTTTTGAAAGTTGACTATCAAATGGTGAATACTCTATCGAAACTGTGATCTATCTATTTTTTGCACACTTAATCTTTGTAGATACATAAACTTTAAAACATCCATTAAGTTTTTTTAAAAAAATCTTTGTTAAAAATCAAAATTATAATATTCTAATTACTAATCATGCCACTAGACATGAAACTCAATCTATCTTTTATGCCCCATTATAAGTCAATTTGTATCTTTTATCAATAAATTATTTCCTTTCTTTTCATCCTTTTTTTTAATCACTCAAGTATTTAAGGTTGTGCTTAGGTCCTTAATAAGTGCCTTAAGGCAATTTCTAGGTTCAAAAAAGTAGATGATTTTTATTATGTGTCCCCCTCCCCAATTTTAAATCTTGGATCCGCCCCTGCCTGAGCTGATTATGTTGATCTGTTGCATTGTCTGAGCACAAGTGGGACGTTGCTAGTCAAAGTCGAGTACTTCTCAAGCCCAAGTGGAAAGCGGAGTGTCGAATCAGAATGCCAAATTTTGAGTCGGGAAGGTGAGAGTTGAGTCGGCTGAGTTGCCAACCACCGAGCTCACCGAGTTGCCAACCACTGAGCTGCCGAGTGAATCAATCACCCGATTACCGAGTCGGCCGAGTTCGAGTGGGTTGTCACTACTTGTGTGCCGAGTTGGGAGAGCGATGCTGATTTGGGAAGCTGAGTGCTTGACTGTCGAGTGTCGCCTGAGTAGGTAATTGTACCTAGTCAGAAAAGCGATGTCAAGTCGGGAAGTGAGATGTCGAGATTTGCATTTGACATAGTTTCCTTAAAATAAATTCGTCCCCTCCTGCATGCTTCGAGATTACAATGAACGTTTATTTCTCCCGATATAACGACATACCGTGATCACCACCAAGCACAAGTCGATCGTGACAAATTGAGTGTGTATTCAAATGCTATCACGGATAGACTATCTAGTGAAATACATGATAGAGAGAAAGAAATTGAGAGGCAACGAAGGTGGATGAAGTTTCTTTTTGCTTTTCGTCTGCTTTTTCGTACTCATGGTCAAACCTCCTTATACAAGAGCTCCAACCCTTAGCTGGTTGAATAGTGAGTAATAGTTATTCAATGCTGAGTTTAATGACAACCTATGGTCATTGATGATCAGTTATTACTGTCCAAGCAGTTACGAATTTACTTTTAATTAACACATTAATGTATTCGTTACATATTTGAGCATGCAGCGAGCAAAAAGAGATTCAAGTGCCACGAGTTATCTTTCATTCAGTTCAATTCAGATCTTAAATTTACATTCCCTTGCGTAGACATACATGAGAGAGTCTCTTCCCGTATATATATTCACAATTTTAATATTTGTGATACAATATAAATTAACCTTTAAAATCGTAATCATTCAAATTTTTAACAGTATTTTGATAAAAAAAATAAAAATTTGGGCATGTATTTTAAAATAAAAAGGCCCTTCATAAATTTTAGTTATCATAATTTGCTCATGTGTTTTTTTTATTGAAAAGTGCCTCAGTTTACCTGTTTTTCCTGACTAATTTTCTTTTATCCAAAAGTTAAACTTTGAATGCTAGAAATGTACAATTTACAATATGTAAAAGTTAATTATAAGATTAATGTGTGATTATTACGGTGTAAACTGACATATAAATTAAATCAAAATTTTCAAAAATTACACTAAAGGTACATGTAATAGGATTTGAAGCTTTTTAAAAAAATATTTTTTGACATGTAAAAAAAATCTGGAATAGATATATGAATTTAAGAAATATTTTTTAATCGGAGAGAACTCGATTCCATCAAATGAGGAGGTTGAGCGATCTAAATCAAGTCCAATGATACCATACTTAGGTGTGAAGCGAAGACAAATATATTCTTATCTAAATTAGCTTCACTCTTGGATTTTACCTTTTAGAATCAAATATTAGTGTACCATAACGTTCATTTTTCTTTTTGAAAAAAAAGTTCTAATTGAAATTTGAAATACTTCTTCGATTAAATGGAAATAAGCCCACTCATCAACAATGAAATGCTTGATTGATTGATTGATATTAAAGTAACTTGGAGGCGACAGGCATTTGGCAATTCCCATTACAAAAATCAGATCAAATAGATGGATTGATATTTGCTCATATTTTAAACAATAAACTTTTTAAAAAATTCATGAAAGCAATTCTTTCGTAAGCCACCTTCCTATCATGAGATCGAATATTATCTGATTTAATTAATTATTATTTTTTAACATGAATAACATGTACTGATATGGTTCACTTTAATGTTCCTTAATTAAAAAATAACAAACTAATTAATTATTTTCTGTGAAATTCATTCGTGGAAAAAAATTTGGTTACGTTACGATACGTTACTGCAATCCTGATCGTTACGTTACGATACGCTTCACGTTTTTTCTCTCTTATTCTCGATTGGTTCATGCCGATGGAGTTTAACTGGCGAACACCATCACTTATTCATTCCTTGAGAATAAACAAGAAGATTGAGTGGCTTCAAATATATTCTCGATTGGTCCAAAATATATTCAAATTTTTAAAAGAATTTCGCGTCAGGAAATTATAGGTTTAAAGCATTTGCTGTTGTGATAATGTATTTAATCGCATCGATCCTCGTTCTCCTTTCGCAATCGATGGCGTCGTCTTCTCTTTCCATAGGCAAGATTTAATTCTCACTCCCTTGTGAAAACTGAAAACAATCCGCCGGCCCAACTGGAAGGTGACGGCTTCTCGTTTGGTTCCAGGCAGCGAAGGCGAGGGGGAGGCGGACCTGACGCCGCTGCAGAAGCACGTCGCCTTCTTCGACAGGAACAACGACGGCGTCATCTACCCGTCCGAGACCTACCAAGGTTAATTCCATATCTCACTGTCTTTCTCTGTGCTTTTGTCGGTGGATTGATTGTAGCTGTCGGGCGTACAGGATTGCGAGCGATTGGGTGCGGCGTGGCTTTGTCTGCTGCGAGCGCTGCTTTCATCAATGGCCTCCTCAGCGCCAAAACTAACCCTGTGAGTGGAACCGTAATCAAGCAGGTTTTCCTGTCGACAAAGAAATTGTGGATCATCATGATTGAATGCTTTTATGTAGGGTAAATCTCCGTTTCCTTACTTTCCAATCTACGTGAAGAACATTCACAAAGGCAAACATGGAAGTGACTCCGGGGTCTATGACACCGAGGGGAGGTAACCATTTACATTTTCCCTACTGAGAACTGGAACATTGAAGGCTAGATCTTGTCCTATATCTCCTTGCTCCTGAATCTTTCCTTTGCATGAGTATTAAATTTAGGTTCGTGGTCTCCAAGTTCGAAGAGATATTTCAGAAGCATGCCAAGACAAACCCTGAAGCACTATCATCAAAGGAGTTGAAGGAGATGCTCGAGGCGAATGGGGAGCCAAATGACCGCAAAGGGAGGTAGCTTTTTCAGCTTTAACGGAGTGGAACAAACTGAAGATCTTATCTGATATATAACTGAAAATTCATTCTCGCGTTGGGAATTTATGTAGGTTGGCAAGCTGGACAGAATGGCAAATGCTTTATAATCTGGGCAAAGATAAAGAAGGATTCCTGCACAGGGATACCATAAAAGCTATTTATGATGGAAGCCTATTTCACAAGTGGGAGAAGGAGAGGCAATCTTCAGTGAAGGAAACATGATGGTCTGATAGCTCTTTAGTCTTAATGAATCTAGCTCATGAAGCCGATATGTTAACATCCAAATGTTTTATTTTAATTAGCTCTTCAGTCTGCAGAATCCTATTTAGGCGTAAGTAGATATTTATTTGCCTTCAGATTGGTGCTATTTGGATGAAAATAAAATTAAATTAAATATTTAAATGAAATTAAATTACTTCCCCCTCTGCTTTTATTGCTCTTACTTACAAATAAATGAGAGTAATGAATGATACTATTCCTTTCATTTTCTTTTTCGGCGACAAAAAACTAATTGTTGGCCTGTCATTTTCATTATACCTACGGCTGAGGCCTTGCTCGCGCAAGAAAAATGCAATGTTCAAAATTAAAATTATTTATGGAAGTTTAGATATTATTTTGAAGTAGATATGCAATTTTGAATACATTTTTTTAAAAGAAATGATTGAATAAATTATATTTTAGAATGCTAATTTGGAAATCTCGTCCCTACATCACAGATGCATGTACATTTTTAACATCTCTGTGAAACTACATATGTACAGTGTCTGATTCAGAAATACAAATTACAGCAATAGTTTTTACTAGGAGCTGGTATCGAGTTCAACAGCTCAACCATTGAGTATGTGATACTTGCAAAGGGGGCAGGTTGCATTTATCCGAAGCCATTTGACGATGCATGAAGAGTGGAAATGATGATTGCAGGGAAGAGAAAGTAAAGAATGTCCATCTTCATAAGAAGTTAAACAAATACAACAGCCCTAAGAAAATAGAGACAAAAGTAAGACAATTCAGCTTGAGATTCTTGCAATCAGTAGTCAATGAAGATGACTTGGAATTAAAATTAATCTAATGATTTGCACGAAATTACAAACTTTCAAATCTGAATATAGTATATAAAATTAAGAATCAGTCTCAAAGAAATTAACATGAATAAAGGGGGAAAATGCCAAGATAGGAAAAACTTACTGCATCCTCCTTTGGAAGAACCCGCTCATCAGAGATAAATCCCCTGTTATTTAAATCTGGAACCATTAATCCTTCCTTTATTAACTTTTGTCCATCACGGTGAAACTCAGAATATCTGTATCTGGAAAGCATACTGATGTCCGCATTTGTAGCACTTTCCTTTACACACAAAGTGAGCATAGAGATAAGGATTAGCCAAATTCATGACAGACTAGTGCTTAGCAGCCTAATCTTATATCAAGACAATCTAAAGTCCTCACCTGACCTATAACAGAACAAAGAATTGTCATAACACAAGGCAGGCAGCAGCAGAGTGCAATTCCAATGATGCATGTGAAAGCAATGCAGAATACGGCAAAGAGTGCATCAAATATGAGGAAAACCACAGTCAACCTGCTCCAATCCATGAAGAAGCACACTCAATTTTTTTCTCTTTATATATAATAGAATTAGATTCTCAAAGCATACGGCAAAGAGTGCATCAAATGTGAGGAAAACCACAGTCAACCTGCCCAAATCCATGAAGAAGCACACTCAAAAAAAAATTTCTTCTTTCTAGATAATAGAATTAGATTCTCAAAGAATACAGGTTCTGTTGTGGTAAAATCAAGCATTTACATCTGGAAATAAAAGATTGTGAATTAGGTTATGTAAAGTTGGTGCCTTCAATATACAAGTTTAAGCCATGACCTAGTTTGGTAAGAGACTCCCATGCAATATATGGGAAAAACAACATTATTGCTCAGATTACTTGATATGCTTATTAAATGAAGACATTGTGAGTAGGTGATAAGCTAAAAGAGAGAATGAAATTCAATGATTATGCCAAAAAGAGAAAAATACAATATAGCAAATAAAGAAAGACCACTACCCTTTTACATAGAAAATAGATAAACATGAAAGATAACCTTTGAAATAAAAGAACTGAAGAAGTTGCTGATTGATTGTTCCATGTTAAGTAGGCTAGGAAAATAACACAGTTATTTGAAGTGATGGAAAAAGAAAAAAGCTCTGATAGCTTTAATGATTTGTAAAGCACTATTTAACAGGCAGCAAAACCAACATGTATACAAAACAACAAAGCAATGGCTTCGCTCATGGATGTGTGACCTTGAGGTAAGTGTGGGTATTCACCAATTCATGTTGGGTTTTAAGAAAGATCTGACCTAAGCCAGGTTTTATTTGGGGTATAAAAAATTCCCAAGCCCTTTCACAGATCTGATTTATCAAAAATCTGAACCCAAAATTTTCGGACTGGGTTGGGTCAGGTTTTGAGTTTTCCAAGTTTTGTCAGATTTATGGATTTCTTTTGTTTTTCATGTAATTTTTTTTCACATTATGGGTAAAAATACAATCGATATACGAATTATTTAATATTTTTTGAGCTTTTTGGTCACCTTATAAATAATAACCATACAGTATGTGATTAGGTATTGATATGAATTGTACTAATTAAACACCCAACCAGCTCAGATTGAGTTTTTCTGGGGGCTTTAGATAAAAATCCGAAAACCCAACCTGATCCTAAACCATAATGTTTCACATCCCAGAAACCTAAAAACAGCAGAAATTTATGGTCAAGTTAGTTCGTCTTTCCATTTTGGGTTGGATATGTTGTGTGAAGGACGATGAAGCATCCAACAAAACAGTGGACTTGATACATGTTTTTCAGGTACAAATACATAGTACAGATGAAGTCATAGTTTAACATTTAGAGGAACATAAATGTTATCAAGAGTAAGAAAGATTACCCAAACAGGAAGAAAATGCAAATAATATGAAAGTAATACCAGTAAAGAGTAGGAGCATCATGTAAAAGAGCTTCACTGCCAGAAAACGCCCAACAAAAGCCAAAAATCCACCAAATAAAGGAAGCCATGCGATTGATGGATTCACATCCTTTGAAAATGCTGAGCACAATATCAGGAAATGCTAAATAGATGAGCAACATATAACTTTTCAAACCTTTACGCTTGAACAATAATATACTAAATATTTTTTTTGCTGAACTTATCATAATGTCATAAAATCATTAAAAATAAATAAATAAATAGGTGGCGGTTGTCATTCTTATATTAGGATATAATATTAATTGTATGATACTCTATCAATATGATTACTAATTCATATGATACTCTATCAAAATGATAATTTAGGAGAGTTTCTTCTTGCCAAGGGAAGATTTCACATCAACAATTCTTACACCTTGCGTTGGTGATAGCCTCTTGCACTTGTTCACTGGATTCTCTATAATCGATAACATAGCTCAGTCGGTCTAGTAACTTACAAGTAGCTAGTATGAAAAAGACACAAAACACTTGATCAACATGAGGGGAATCAATACTGTTCGCATGGAGAACAATTTATTTTGTTCTAACTCGATCAACATGGTTAAAATTGCATGGGAATTAGATAGTTTACTTTGCAATGTCTTCCATGAGTACAAGTCTAGTTGAATCTGCTACGAATTGCAAGCAGGGAAATATCATAGTTTCTCTACTAAACTTTAGCCATGTAGCAGATTCGTAAGCTCTAAAAGAGTTTGAGTGTACCTATCCGATATCCCAGCAGTAAAATTCCCTGAATTTTAAGCAAAAATTGGGTTTTCCCTTCAATCCCAACGATTTCCACGACGAGATTGCATCAATTAAGGAAAAGAACAAATCCGACTTCCTAGTACCTGTTACGGTGACCGTCCGCAGCGCCGACACGGGCTACATCATCCTCGCTGTCCATGTATTCCGAATCCTCCAACACCCGCTCCCCGCCACTTCCCCCTTCCTCTAACCCTCGCTCTCCGTCGCTCCGCTGGCGCCGGAGATACTCCCGCCAGACCAACCCCACATACGCCAGGCACTGGAGCGCGTACACGGAGATCCACACCCGGATCGGCGTGACGGGACGCTCGTGGGTGGTGGCGCAGAGCACGGCGGCAGCGGAGGCCGCGAAGGCCAGGTTCAAGGCGACGTCGAGAACCACCACCGGCCGGGAGTAGGCCCAGTTGGTGCGACGCTCCTGGAGATGGTGGATGGCCGCCTGGCGGACGGCCGTAGAAGCCGCATAGGTGGTTGGGTGGACCGGCCGCGGGAGGAGGGCAGAGGCGCTCGCCGCCTCTTGCGGCTCCATTGCTTACCTGCGACGCAGACCTTCTTCCCCACTATTGGACTGACGTGTTAAATCGTTGGATGGAAGCATTCTTTTTTTTAAAATTTGTGGAT
>JBBUKS010040636.1:0-10602 GCA_038050645.1 Hedychium gardnerianum | reverse complement strand
AATTAAGCTTACTCAATAATTACAACTTAAATCCAAATTCAATTAATAACTTTAATTTAAATAATCCAAACTTAATTTAAAAACTCTAATTAATCCGAAACTTATTTAACTCAATTAAAACTTAATTAAGCAAACTCATTTAATTTATTTTATTTAATTAATTAATTAATCTAATTAGTCAAACCTAATTAATTAATCTAAGTTAGACATTTGTATAAGGACAATTTCCTAGATGATTTATTAAAATAATGCATGATTGGACTATAAGGACACCATTAACTTTTCTTAAATTTTCTTAAATGTGATTGGTTAAAATTAAGCTTAATTCTTGGGTTGGAAAAAAATCATACTCTTACATTCAAACATCTTGAAACAAAGGATAATATGTTTTTTCTACTTAAACTAGTATCTTCAAGTACTCAAAAAATAATTTTAAAATATTTTAAGTACTAATTCAGGTTTTTAAAGTATCTCCCTAAAAAATGCCTTTTCTTTGAAAAAAAAAATTTTGAAAAAAAATTCAAAAATTACCCAGTTTATTTTTCTAAAAAAAATGTCTATTTTTTCTCTAATAAAGTTTTTTTTATATATGTCAAAAAAGGGGAAAAAATTCAAAATCATCAGAAAGAGAGCTTTTATTCAGGGAGAGCATGTTTGAAAAGTTTTTACATTGAAAATAGCATACTTTGAAAATTCCTTTAAAACTCTACTTTGACAAACTCTGTTTAGAAAATTCATGTTTATAACTTCACATATTTTTTAAAAATTCATTTAAAAAGCTTAGCATTTAAACTTCAAAATATTTTTTTAAGTTTGACAATTTTGAGGTATTTTTTTAGTACTTAAACAATAAGGTTTTTAAAAAAAAATAAAAATTCTATGTATTTGAAAATTTCTAAGTATTTTGCACTTAACTATTATTTAAAAATAGTTCCACATATTTATAATTGCGTGAAAATATTTTTTCCTAATTACTTGGTAATATTTTTTTGGACTCCTGTTAGTTTTTGATGTATGTCAAAGGGGGAGATAATAGGCTAAAAGTTTTGTAAAATTTAAGTATTTTCAAAAACCTCAAGGACATTAACTTCAGGGGGAGAGGTTAAGTTAAGGAAGAGCTTTTGTAAGTTTGAAAATTGTTTACATAATGTTTTATAATTTTTTCTTAACTTTGAACCAGGTTGTCATAAATCAAAAAGGGGGAGATTGTTCGTGCTGAAAGCACTATATAATCGAATTTTGATGTTTGGCAAAAGTTTAAGGTTCATTGTGATCCAATGAGCTTGACTAAGTGTGCAGGTAGCTCGATTAGAAAGTCCTAGTCGAGGCTAGGCAAAGAAGTCATGGTCGGTTGGACTGGACAAGGAAGTCCTGATCGATGTAGACTGGGCAAAGAAGTAAGGTGACTGGGCAAGAAAGTCCTGGTCAAGATGACTGAACAAAAGTCTTGACAGATCGAGGACGTCGAGCATAAGTCCTAAGGGTCGAGGACACTAGACAGGAAGCCCTAGGGTCAAGGACACTAGGCAGAAGTCTAGACCGATCAAGAACCCGACGTCGAGAAGTCCCGAAGGTCAAGATCGGATGCTGAGCAAAAGTTCAAAAAGGTCTGGTGGACCAGATGTTTGGCAACAGGTATATTCTCCTAAGAGAAGTAGGTGAGGACGCGTTCCCTGTTGAGGGAACAGTAGCGTTGGTCCAACCTAGGGTTTCACTAGAAATTTGAAAGTCAGTCCGAGACAGTTAAATAATTTTATTTAAAATTATTATATGTTTCTGTGCTAACTCTGTAATGCAAAAAGTTTAAAGTCGGGAAAAGCTGATCTAGAAGGGATCCAGGCGCTTGGAAGGAATCCAGGCACCCTAAACCGATTCAGGCGCCTGCGGCGCCTCAATCACCTCAACACGCGGCAAGATGAGGTGGCAACCTCAAGTTGGTCAGCGCACGTCAACATACCTCAAAGGGATTGAAGCGCTTGGGACGGGATATACTCCACTAGGATAGCGCTTCGCTCGTAGTTCGTCACGTCAATAACCGAGGCGCCTGATAGACTTGACTAAGATAGCACTTCACTCAAAGTTCGCCACATCAACACTGAAACGCTTCTCCAACAATCAACGCTCAAGCTACTACTCTATTCTATTGTCGGTATAACTTTTTTTATTGTTTATTTCTGTTCTTGTATTCAAAGTTTTGTAACAGTTTTAGTGAATTACCTAACGAAAGCACTCGATGGGTGTGGGCCTTGGACTAGCGGTTACCGGGTTGTGAACCAACTAAAAAAAAACTTGTTAGCCTTGTGTTTATTTCATTTCTATTTCCGCTACGTTATCTCTCATGTTTTACGAAAAAGTGAAAAAGCCACAAGTGTTATTCACCCCACCCCCCCTCCTCTAGCACTTTCAACGACATCTTGATATTTGGTCTCATATAACATACATGGTTTTCCTCTCAGTGCAATAGGGGTTAGGGAAACCCACATTATATTACTACTCTTCTTTTGTGTATGAGTGTTAGTGTTTTTTGACCATGAGAGACATACTCCATCACATGGATTAGCAGGGGATATCATTCTACATTCTTTTATAAGCATTGAATTTCAATTTACCCAGGGTGATTGAGACAATAAGCATCTTTCTTTTATAATTGAGAGAGCTACTGTACACAATCTCGACAATGTCTGAGTTTCATTTCACTAGTTGATCTCATATATCTCTATGTGCACTAAGCTTAGGGAGAACCATATTGCTTTTGTTTTTCTTATATGATTTTTAATCATGGGAAACAAACTCCATCAAGTGGGTTTGCAGTGGATACGATTCAACATTCTATAAGCATTGGATTTCAATCTTCCAAGGGCGGTTTGAGATGGTAAATTTAAGCATCTTCCTTGTTAGAATTGATCATACCCATGATTCTTTAATAGTGACAATACTAACAAGCAATGTTAAGGCAGCCATAATAACATGTAATGTATAACACACGTGATCCCTACAAGTGATGAAAACATAAGTTTCTCATATCTTTAAAGAAATGCATCTTCATGGTTGGTGTAGTCAACATAAGAGAAGCACAAATTGTTTTATGGATGGCAAGGATCTCAATCAACACCAAAGGGTTCTCTATTAAGAGATTTTATGAGGTTTAATCTATCTTTATGGTGATTGAGGATGTCACAATTGTGGACACGACTAGGTTTTCAGGAACCATACTTCGAAAAAGGAAGATCAAGCAAGAAAGCTATTAAAAGACGTAGGCAAAAGCATGGATTTAAGTTTCATTGTGTGTCGAGTGGCATGGGCAAATCATTTCATTGATGACCGACATGTGGAACAAGCCCAACACCTCCGGCATTATGATCTTTTCGACATCTCACTAAACCCTTCAGCATTGTGATTTCCTTTGCATAGGAACGACCACCTCATCGTGATCCATCTGACAAGAATCTTTGGCATTGCAACCATCTCCTTAGCAAGAATCTTTGGCATTGCAACCATCTCCTTAGCATTGCAATCTCCTCTACATTGGAACAACTCACTCTATGCCAGCATTGTGATCTCGATCTCGAAAGATAACCTCCCTTTACATTAGAGCACTTTCGACATTGCAATATCAATCTCACAGTTAGCTCCTCCCTTTACATCAACTCCTCTACATTGACACTCTACCAAAACCATAACAAGTCAAGTAAGCTTTTCGTCTCCTATTTCTCTTCTTCCTCTTCCTCTTCCTCTTCCTCTTCCTCCTCCTCGACACTAATACTGCACCAACAGCATCAATATAGCACACCAACAATATCATCTCAAGCTAGCCAAGGACTGAACCCCAGCTCGACTTGAAATTTCAAACCTTGGGAAAAAACAATTAGTACTATCGAGTAATATCTATATAATGTTGTCACATAAAGGGTTATGTAGATATTAAAGTAGTGCTATATAGTAAGCATCCATTAAATTCTTTTATAAATGTTGTTAAAAGTATACGTTGCTTAAAGATAAAAAGAAAGCTATCATTTCAAATTTGAGTGATAGGGCAACGACTACACAATGCAGGATGGGAAGAAATAGTCATTAGGGCGAAGATCTTAGTGAATTTAAATTTTATCCTATATCTTTTGATGATATTTAATGCTGGAAGCATATAGTCACCAGAGAAAAAATTAACTTATGAAAGGGTAGAGGCTCAACCGCTCAAGGCAGTGTGCAAGCAATAAAGGTTGAAGAGAGGTTATTATAGTTGTCATCTCAGAGGAAAAGAATATCCATTTTAAAGTATGCTTTATAAAGTCATCCCTTTTAGAGTATCTTATACAAATTCAATTTGTGGAATGCATATTTACACTAAGGAGTTGTTTAAACATTTAATACAGATTTAAGAAAGAGCCCGAGTCTAGGAGAATCTTGGAGGTGGAAGTTCAAGGCATCAACATAGTGAAACCCAATATATTTTAGAGTAAATGTCCAAAAATAAAGAAAACTTTTTAAGTCATTGAATCGAGTAGATTCAAATAGGTACAATAATATAACAATTAGTAAAGTTTTGACAATGGCTTACAGGTGGTGAATCCATGAGAGGCATAGAAGATATAGAAAACTTATGTAGCACAATGTTGTCTCGAGACATCAAATGAGCAATGAGAAAAAGAAAATGTTAATTTGAGATAAAAGGAATACATATTCTTTATTGAAGAATTCTTAATTGAAGAGTGAGACATATTTATATACAAACTAAGAATTCATCTTAAGGAACTATAATTAGGTTAATTGACAATTAGCCTAATTAACAATTATATATTAACTAATATATATACATATAATATGATAACTAATATATAAAGATATGATAACTAATATATACAAATATGATAACTAATATATATATATAGATAATACTTCCCCTCAAGTTAGAGCAGAGAAGCAGCAGGCTGCGGGGAAGGAGAGAGCAGCAGGCTGCGGGGGATTTCTGATGGACAGCAACGACAGGTTCAGGGCGCTTCGGCAATTTCGAAGACTCTAGTGGTTCAAGTTTTGGTCATTCTGGTGGTTTTGGCAACAACTCTGGTTCAACAGAGAACGAGATCGGGAGGCGAAACAATCAGAAAATGGCAGCAGAGAAGCTGGTGGTTTCGGCAGATCTGGATCTACTCGATCTGGCAGCTTTGGCAGAGGTTCAAAGAAGGATGAAGGCGTGCGATGTGCTGCTGCAGCTAGAAGGCATACAATCTGACGAGGCTGCTGACCTCTTCCAAAAATCCAGAAATCCAGAAATCCTGCACCAAAACTCCAGAAATCCAGTAGCAAGCCTTATTCCTTTTTGTTCTTCTCCTCCCAACACCAACAAATTAGCAAGAGCAAGAAATCCAGCCGTCAACAACAATTAGCCATCGACAGGCGCACTAGAGATTGGGAAGAGGTGGAGATGAAACCCTAATTTCGAATTCCTAATTTCGAAGTGGCTCTGATGCCATGTTAATTTGAGATAAAAAGAATATATACTCTTTATTGAAGAGTGAGACATATTTATATACAAACTAAGAATTTATCTTAGGAAATTATAATTAGCCTAATTGACAACTAGCCTAATTGACATATATATATTAACTAATATATATACATATAATATGGTAACTAATATATAAAGATATGATAACTAATATATATAGATAATAGAAAAGTAATGTTAATTATCCACAGGTGGAGCAATATAGGGAACCTCCCTATATAATCAAATAGCATTATAATCTGAGTAATATACAAATGGGCTCGATTGAGTTGGAGTTAGGGATTAAGATGATTTAAATGTGTGAAAAGGAAGAAAACCTCTTTGGAGTATCACCTTATAAATCTAATCAAACGGTAAATCTACACCTTGTCCAAATGGAAATTTGTCCATTTGTTGGTTTCAGCAAGGTGTAGGACATTAGTTTAGTGTGTTAAACACCTAAGCATTTAGCTAATAACCAAGCTGACTAGATTTTCCCCAACTCTTTAAAAACACTACTCTAGGGTGTTTTTCACAAAACTTTGATGTGTTAGTGGTTTGCACAACAAGATTTTGATTGTGTATCATTGTACATGTAGGATTTTCACCATAGGAGTATTTTATAGACTATAGGAGCTTTAGGGTAGGTTGTGGGAGCCAAAGTTTTATAGGGAGGATTTTTTTTTTCTTCTTGAAGAGAGCTTATAGTGTCTAAAAAATACTTCAAGTGATGTTTTCATTATTTCCTCTATTAGTTTGGAGACAAAAAACCATAGAGTATTCAGAAAGCTACCTTTTGTGGCAGGGATAGTAAATAATTTATGTTTTAAAGTACTAATTTCTCTTCTAACGAATAAACTTAATTTTGTCTTCGTAGAGTAGGCTTAGGGTGAGCCACATTATATAGTGCTTTTTTTTTCTATTTGAGTGTATTTTGCTCTGCTACAGGGGACAAAGATTCCTAACAAAGGATTCAAGATTAAGGTGTCAAGGTTACTCTGCATTTTAGAAACACTACACTTAAATCTATAGAGAGCAGTTTGAGGTGGTGAATTCAAGTTATCTATCTCGTTTGGATTTATCCTACTGATAATCCGGTTTGTTCTTTTGGTACCAATAAAGTACCTTCAACCCTAGCAAGGAACATCAGAGCACTTTTGGTCCTTTCAAAAGGTGATGTGGCATTCCAAGAAACATAATTCTCAAATAATTGTTTTACTCTCGGTAAAGGCTATCTTGATTAGTGTTAACCATCATATAAGATGATGCTAAGATGATGAGAGAAAAAAAATGAAGGCCCAGAAAATAGGATACACAAAGGGCATCTTCACTGACCCAAAGAACTATCCAACATCAAAGAGCTAGTTCAGCCATTTACTTCCATCAATCATATAACTCATTTCCTGTAGTAGGGCGAGGCATCCAAGGTTTTATCTTTACCTCAAACAGGGTGGGTCGATTTAACATCAGAAAACAAAATGATCCATTGAACAAAACTTGCATGGCATTTGGATATATCTACATAATAACTAATAAATGCATACATTGCACGGCTAGCTGTAACCTTACCATCACTTTCGGTTTCGTTTGAGTTGTCTTTCTCATCCATTCTTTTCCAGGTATTTTTCCATTCCATCACCTGCTTCAATAACTTCCAACTAGGTCAGAATCACCCATCAATCATAAGCATTTACTAAAAAGGAGAAAACCTAGAATTACACCTCATCTTGTGTTGAGCATGAAGTAGATCCTGCTGATAAATCTGATGAGGCCTGAAACAGTATTTTATAATCATAGGATAGAAAAAAACTAAATTCCAATTTACAGACGTGATTATCTCATCTAGCTCGTAATAAGGATAACTTCTCAAACTTTGTTGCAGCCAGCAACAGGATTTTTAATCATAGAATAGAACAAAAACAGCATTCCAACTAATAAGCTTGATTATCTCATCTAGCTCATAACAAAGATAACATCTCTTGGAAGAATAGCCAAGCACTCATCGACTCTACTGCTGCTGAAAAAATGCATAAGTTTCTCGGCAATTATGAAGTAAAATGATTCCATTCTTCATCAACTAAACTAATAAATATGTTTGTAGAAGTATGACACAAGGCAAGTGATTATTCTACCATCTGATCAATGTGATATATCTTTCTTTAGAGGCATATATTATAATAACAAAATACAAAATTAAGCTACTATAACGGAAAACCAGGAAAGAGTCCATGCTAGATGAATAGGGATCATAAAAAGATGGCTCTTGTAGGTTAAGAGAGCAAAAAAATACAATGTCAATTGTCAAGTCTTCAATTGATTTCAAATTCTAGTGAGAAACTTATTAGATAGTATACAACATGTGCCAAGCATCTACACTTATTCATAAACCACTCTCAGACGTAAGTTTATTTGACTAGTTTTTTTTCTTTGGGCTTTTAGATCCCTTGATAAAACCACTCCATGAAGAACAGGTTTAAACTTAAGAAATAGAATATGTTCAATTTTGTAACAATCTCAGTTGATTAATTTCATGTATTTATACTTTGGACTAATCTCGGACATTCTAATTCGACCTATGACCACCTCAACAAAGTATATGAATAAGAGAAAAGAAAACGCAGCCATAATTCCTTAATAAAACCACTCCATGAAGAACATGTTTAAACTTGAGAAATAGAATATGTTCAATTTCATAACAAACTCGGTTGATTATTGTCATTTATTTATACTCGGGATTAATCTCGAAGGGGAGCCTTGGAGCAACGATAAAGTTATTGTCGTGTGACCTGGAGGTCACGGGTTCGACGGCAACAGCCTCTTGCAAAGCAGGATAAGACTGTATACAATAGACCATTCCCTGTATGCGGATGCTTCGTGTGTAGGACTGCTCTTTATAATCTGGATTAATCTAATTCAACCTATGACCACCTCAACAAAGTATACGAATAAGAGAAAAAAAGTCCCCACAGGGTGCCCCGTTAACTAGTGAGTGACATATTTGTTATAATGGGGCAAGGATCAATTCCCGACGGATTCATGTCCTCGGAAAAAAAAACTCCTCCCACATCCTAATCACTTGACAGTCGGCTATAAGCTGACCCCATGATTTACCTCCCTTCACATAACTGAGCACGAGCTATGAAAGGCGTCTGGGTGAGCATAATCACCTTTTGCTACAATGAATAAGAGAAAAGAAAATGCGACATGGCTAGTACAAGGCCCAATTATTAAACACTATACTGATAAAAATGCAAGCTTTAGGTTAGCAAAAATCCAAACAATGAAATATGAAGAAACACGTGAAAGTACAAGGAGGACAAAATCCTCTAGGAAAAAAATGATAAGTAGAAATTGAAACCCTAGAAACATATCGAAATCAATAATGGGCTAAAGAAAGAATCGAACAAAAACATAATCATTCTTCCACATCCTTAGGTACGGCAAAAACAATCCTAAATCAAAGATCAAATACAAGAGGTGTTAAGAAATAAAGGAAACATATGGGAACTACGCAGTAATCTCGAGATCGGACGACAGGGAAGAGGTCGAGAATGCGCCGGAACTCGCGCTCGTCCATGGCTTTCGGCGACTCGCACTTGGCTTCCGCCAGCACACTGTGCCTTATTCCTAACGTAATAAATTATTAAAACACGGATTGGCTGCCAAAACCAAGCCCTGGTTTCGGCCCAACCCAGCATACTCTCAATTTGGGTCCATCTCTTACAACATGAACGAGGGTGGTTCGGCCCAACCCAAACCCTCTTCCGATATAAAATGATTTAACAATTTAGCAGGTTAAATAATATTTCATTTTGAATTTTAATTCAAATTTATTAAATATAAATTCTTTCTTTAGCTGAAGTGAATATTATCCTGGTCAACTCATGTTTAGCTCCCATTCTCTCTGCTATCACAATGATTAATAATTAACACAAAGTGAACATATATGTGCCGCTAATCCCATCACATTGGACACCTATAATTATAATTATAATTATGGAAGTATGACATAATTATTATCATTTAAATATAAAAATTAAGATGAATAAATTATTAGTTATAAAAAATATTAAATTTGTGTATAGTGAGTCTCAGTTGGAGCTTAATTTGCTCAAACAGTATCATATGTTCCTGTTGCTCAATTGATTAACTAAATAAACCCTTGCATATATTTTTTTGATGCATGGTGTATGATGTATGGTGTATGGTTGATAGGTCAGTCCGCCTCCTATCGTACCATCCCTCGAGAATATTGCGACGATTGGTGAAACTGATTTTTGGCGGTCTCCTTCTATACCTACCATTATATTCTTCAAGGAGACGTATAAATATCTTTATAATATATTTTTAATGATACTTAAATTTTAATAATATTATAAAAAAAAATATCTTATAAAGTGAATTCTTAATATTTTATGATATCATTATATAATATTAATCCTAATTTCAAAAATATCATAATATAGAGATATAACGATAATATAAAAATATCAGAAAAAAATATATTTTAAGAACATTTATGTATGATAATAAAAATAAATTTAAATATCACCTAAACTCATTTAAAATATATAATAAAAAGTTTGACAAGAATAAAAGTTTAAAAATGTGTGAAATATATAATAAAAAAGAAATTAAACAAACCTTACCTATAAAGATGGACGATGATGAGAAGAAATAGAAATTTATGGATTACTACTTGATGAAGTCCTAGTCAAGAAGACTGAACAGAAGTCTTGGCAAATCGAGGGCATTGGGCAGAAGTCCTAGGGGTTGAGGACGCTAGGCGGGAAGCCCTAGAGTCGAGGACATCAGTCAGAAGTCTAGACCGGTCAAGGACCGAGCATCTAGCGGGAAGTCTCGGAGGTCAAGATCGTATACTGAACAGATGTTAAATATGACACTTTAAATAATATGTATTAACAGGGAAATAAAATTTATAAAAAAATATTTGGAATTTAAAGAAATTTTTGGGATTTTTCAGAAATTTTCTGAAATTTAACGGAGCTAAAATAGCAAAGTCACGGAGATATAAATAAGGGGCTTTAATGATGCCTATTTGATATATCATATAAGTGGGAATTGATCTGTTTAATTAAACCTACGGTTAAGGAATTAAA
>JBBUKS010040625.1:0-10602 GCA_038050645.1 Hedychium gardnerianum | reverse complement strand
AGGAAAAATAATGTTTATACTATTAGTTTATCTTCTTCATCACATGCATGTTTTGTCTCACAACAAGAGGAAACTAAGCTATGACATAGGAGGCTAGCTCATACTCATGCTAGACATTTGTGAAAGATAAGTAAAAGTGGATTAGTCAGAGGTTTACCAACATTAACTAAACTACACACCCTAAATTATGATGCATGGAAAAAAGGGAAACAAACTAGATCAACCCATAAATCAACTAACTCAAACCTAACAACTCATATTCTAGAAAGACTTCATATGGACTTATTTGAAAGCAACAAAGTTAAATCATTAAATGGAAGTAAATACTGTCTAATAATTATTGATGAATTCTCAAAATTCACCTGGACCTATTTTGTAAAACATAAAAATGAAACCTTAGATAAACTAACTCAATTCATTAAGCAAATAGAAAATGAAATGAATACTAAGGTTAAGAAAATTAGAAGTGATCATGGAGGATAATTTGATAATCGCACATTTTTAAAATTTTGTCTAGATAATGGTTACAAACATGAATTTTCATGCCAAGAACTCCTCAACAAAATGGTCTAGTTGAAAGAAAGAACCTAACTCTAATAGAAGCTGCTAGGATAATGCTAAATGTGTTTAATCTAGCAAGCTACTTCTGGGCAAAAGCAATTAACATAGCTTGTTATGTTCAAAATCGAATTCATGTTAATAAAACTCAACAAAAAACACTCTCTAAACTATTTTTTAATAAAACACCCTCAATCAAATACTTTAAAGTGTTTGGATGCAAAGCCTATGTCTTAAATACAAAAGATAATCTACCAAAATTTATAAATAAAATTCATGAAGAAATTTTTGTAGGGTATGCAACGAATAGTAGAGGATATAGAATTTATAATAAGAAAACCCTTAAAATTGAAGAAACCTCAAATGCAACCTTTAATGAAGAATACTCAACTAGAACTAAACAATTCCTTCAATTGGAAGTTGAAAAGTCAAATGAGATTAGACATGAGTCAGATGAAGATCAACCTCGAAAAAAAATCGAAGATCAAACTATAAGGACAACTAGGACCAACATTAATCATCCAGTTGAACAAATTATAGGAAATCTAAACTTAGGAATCTAAACTAGGTCTACTCATCGAAATCTAAGTCAAATAGACTTAATATCAAAAATAGAGCCAAAGAACATAGATTGAGCCCTACTTGACCCAGATTGGATTATAGCTATGCAAGAAGAGTTAGCCCAGTTTGATTGAAACCAAGTTTGGGTCTTTTTTCCTAAACCAAGTGGCAAATCTATTGTAGGAGCACATTTGATGTTTAGGAATAAATTAAATGAAAAAGATGAAATTATCAAAAATAAAGCATGTCTTGTAGCTCAAGGTTTTAGTCAAGTAGAAGGATTAGACTACAACGAGACTTATGCCCCTTAGCCAAACTTGAATCAATTAGAATGTGATTATCTTTTGCCGCTCATAAAGGATTCAAATTATTTCAGATGAATGTAAAATCAACATTCTTAAATGGTGTTATCAAGGAAGAAGTTTATGTAACTCAACCACTAAGATTTGAAAATTTAGAAAACCTTAATCATTTACTCAAATTTAAAAGGGATTGTATGGACTTAAACAAATTCCTAGAGCCTAGTACGAAAGACTATCTACTTACTTAATTTCTAAAAGACATTTATACTGTTCAAGTATATGTAGATGATATTATTTTTGGGTCAACAATTAGTTCATTTATAAAAGACTTCAAAGTCACCATGGAAAGCGAATTTTAGATGAATTTAGTAGAGAAACTCAACTACCTTTTAGGATTACAAGTAAAACAAACTAGGGAAGGTATTTATCTGTATCAAACCAAATATGCTAATGATCTAGTTAAAAGATTTGGAATGGAAAACTCTAAAAACCTAGCAACCCCAATGGCCTTAAACATGAAATTAGATAATCACCCCGAGTGGAAAAAGTGTAGATGTCAAGTACTTTAGAAGTGCAATAGGTGGACTCTTATACCTCACTGCTAGTCGACCTAATATTCTCTTTTCAGTAGGTATTTGTGCACGATTTTAATCTTGTGCTAAAGAGTCACATCTAGCAACAGTTAAAAGAATTTTAAGGTACATAAAAGAGACTCAAAATGTTGGACTATGGTATCCAAGAACAAAATGTTTTGACTTATTAGGGTTTACTGACTCAGACTATGTCAGATGCAAGTTAGACAAAAAAAAACACTAGTGGGGGTTGTCAATTTCTAAGACAATCCCTAATTAGTTGGAGTAGTAGAAAACAACATTATGAGCTCTATCTACTATTGAAGCTGAATATGTTGCTATGGGTGAATGTGTAACTCAATTGTTATGGATGATGAATACACTTAAAGATTATGGACTTGATTACAAAAAGGTCCAAGTTCTGATAGATAATATTAGTTTTATTAATCTAACTATAAATCTGGTATATCACTCCAGAACTAAACATATAGAAGTCAAATATCATTTGTTAGAGAACGCATATTAAATGGGGGCATTGAACTCAAATATGTTGAATCAAAATCTAACAAAGTAGATATATTCACAAAACCCCTAGTACAAGCGGAATTTAGTATACTCTGAAGAAGATTTGGGTTGTGCAATATAGACTAATTTTGATGATTTGCTTTATGTGACTATGTTTTAACTTTATATTAGCTTTGCAATTTACTTATCTTGATATTTGCATCATTCCTTTTTACAATTAACTTATCTCAGTGTAAATTATTTATCTAATTAACTTTATTTATTATTTTCTCTTTCAATTTAACCTATTTTTTTATATATGAAAAGGTGGGGGGGGGGGAGAAAAAGGGATTATATTTTAAATATTTTTTCAATTACTTTCAATTACATGTTTTTCAAAAAATTATAACTTCCATTAAATTATTTCTGATTAACGGGAGTTATGATTAATGGGGAGTTAAAAAATGTAATTGATATATTCATGTATGATTGCACTAATCTTTATTTCTGACTCATATTTTTTGGATTATTTTTCTAACTTTAACTTAGTTTTCATAATATCAAAAAGGAGAAGATTGTTGGTGCTGAGAGCATAACATTTAACCCAAGGTTTTGATGTATGACTAAGGTTAAAAGTTAGATTTGGTGAAATATAACGAATTGGTGTCAAGTGTGCAAGTGCAAATAACTTGACCAGTGAAAAGTCCATGTGAGTGAAGTTAACAGCTAAAGTCTTAGTTGGGAACCAAGTAAGAAAAATTCCTAGCTAGAAGCTAGTGTTATATTTAAGAGATGTCCTAAGGCAATCACCTTAAATGTTGTCTTATTTATTTGATAAATGAAGTTTATAATTTTGGTGTACGTTCTATACATATATGATTTGATCTTAAACTCAATTAATAAAGTCCACAATACAAAGCATAGCATGAAAGAAATTGTGATTGGATTACAATTAGTGGATATCTCATTATGTGTAATTATGTAGGTATTGAAAGATTCCTTAGTCAATGAATTGATGAGACTGAACATCGTCGATTCTATGAGACTAGCACATGTTATACTCTTTGGTTTATCCAAGTAGTTGATCCTCACTGACTGGAAACATAGGGATGTTGAGAATTAACATGTGGATGTTAGTTAAGGATAACTAGTTCATTGGATGTGACATGCCATGAGACTTCATGTGGTTCTTTACATGTCAATGAAGATCTCATTGTAGCTTGAGTACAAGTTTCCTTAGACTTGAGGTATTCAAGTCACTTTGGTCATGAATGCTTATACGTTGACATCTTAGCTATATATCTCCTAGAAGGTGTAGTTACGAGATGATTGAGTATTAGTCAATATGCCCAAAGGTGTTTGAATAGCCCACAGAGGATTCATCACTTCTTATATAAGGAGACATATACCCTATGGCATCTTGTCAGGATTATTACTCATAAGTCTTTGGCCAAAGCAAAAAATGTCAAGAGGATGGTCTTTTTGGACATGTGTTTGAGTAATTTGAATCCACAGGACAAGGAACTACAACTTGGGCTAGGTGTGACATAGTCAGCCTAGTAGGGACTGACACATGGACCATGTCCTAAATTATGTGGGTATAAGATGAGTGAAAAGAATAGAAGCACTAATAATTGTAGCTGCTAAAGGATTCAGAATATGTTATGAAGTCAACTATGATTTTTCGATCAATTGGGGGTCAAGATGTATTACTAAGTGTCACTCATGATCTATTCATAATTATGGTCAATTATAAATTACCAACATAATCGGGAACCTATTGGATCACACGCACTACGAGTATATCTTAAAGACATAAAATAAGTTAGAGAATAAAATTCTCAAATAAAGAGAGATTAAGTTTGGTTGGACGAGGCAAAGGGCAAACATGGAAAGTATTTACCATTCCGGAAGTATTTTAGGCCACGCCTTTTAAAGGCAAGTTGGGCCTACTTATGCGACATTGGTTTGGGTTTTCGTCATGCCTCTTACAGGCCGGTCGGGCCAACTTATGGGATATGGGCTTGGTCTTGTTCCTCAAGCTCTAATGAAGAGGTATAAAAGACCTCTCCATGGGAGAAAAGTAAGAGAGTTTTTTTGTGTTTTATTTTTCTCCTCTCCCCTCTTGTTGCCGTTGAATCCTAGGGGTGTCGCCTCCCTCTTGTGACACCGCCACTCTCCCACCACTGGCTGTCCCTACTGCCATCGGCCACCCTACCGTAAGCCACCCAACCATCGCCCCTTGGTGTTGTTGGTAATTCCTTGTCGTCGCCTACCTCCGAGTGTCGTCGTCCCTCTCTCGGACCGTGTCATCTCCTTCCTTTGGTTAGTACCAAAATGGAGATGCTACTTGTGGCTTACGAAGTCATCTTAAAGATATCTCGACGTGGATACTAATAGAGGCAAGTCTTGTGAGGCTTGCTAGATGATTTCTTTTCATCAAATCATCGTCGGAAAGGTATAACTTCTAAACAACCTCCTGATCTTGTTTATTTGGGACACACAAAAAATTTATGAAACTATTTTGCTTATGTTGTGTGTTTTGTCAAAATCCATGTATTTCATCGCTAAATTCCTAACATCTAGGTGAATGAAAAGTTCTAGTGAATGAAGCTAGACTACTGAAGTCTTGGTTGGAAACCAAGCTATGAAATTCCTAACTGGGAGCTAAGTGATTGGAGTCCTAGTGAGTGAAGCTAGGCAAGCAAGGATTCCTAGTTGAGAGCTAGGTGAATGAAGTCCAGGTGGAGTAAGCTGGGATCTAAAGCTTGGCAGATAAAGTCCAAGTGTGTGAAGTCAACTAGGAGTTGATTGCTTGATAAACAAGTCCAAGTGTGTGGAATCAGATGAGAGTTGATTGCTTGGCAAATAAGTTTAAGCAGAATCAGCTGGAAGCTGATTGCTTGACAACCCAAACTAGATGGGTCAAAATCTAGTTAAGTAAGTGCGAGTAACTTTAAATCATATATCCTATTCATTGTGTGTAACAACTACAGGGAAGCGATTCGACGGTTCTAAAAGACCGAAGGGAGTTCTAAAAGACCGAGTGAAGTCGGAGGGTCTCGGAGACTGTATCTAGGTCAGGGCGACTAGAGACGCTTCCAGGTGATCATGTAGTGGCATTATCGACAACCCAAGAGAGTCGGGTCAAGATCAGATTTTTGACCCCTCTACAAGCGATCGGGAATCCACCAGTTGACCAGGTAGTGTCACTATCATTATCTATCAAATAGAAGTTGCAGCCATGTCAGCACCTATATAGGCGACCGAGAAGGTTCCAGGTGAACGAACGAGTACTATAAAAAGGGATTCCAAGTAGAGGTTGAAAAAAACTCATTCACAACTTCTCTTAATCTCTTGTGCTCGTGCTCTAGTGCAAACTTGCTCTCTATACTGCAACACTCTACAACCTGCGTATCATTTTAGATCGACAACACCTAGAGTAACATTTTTATCTAATTTTATGTTATCTTATTTATTATAATTTGTGCTTAACTTTTTAGATTATTTTTCTGTAAGGTTTCTATTAGGGTTGTAAAGTTGCAAACAAAGTCCCACATTGAAAACACATGAGAAAGATCATGGACTTATAAGAGAAAGATATCTCCATTGGTATAAGGCTTTTTAGGTAAAACCCAAAAATAAAACCATGAGGGCTTAGGCCCAAAGTGGATAATATTATATCATTATGGAGATATCTGAATTTTTTTGTCCTAACAATTGGTATCAGAGCCCGGACTGCCAGAAGGTCTAACCGCCGACTGTACATAAGAGCTATAATCTAATCGAGACATTTGAGTAGAATATTGAGCTCGAACAAAGAAAGTAGGGATTCCCATATTCGGATCAAGAGGATCAAAAACCAGGCAGGAAGTGTTGGTGGATAGCCAGGTAGAGAAACCCTAGCTATAACTAGGCAAGGAAGTCTTAGTAGATCGGATGAATCGAGGGGTAGGAAGACCTGGTGGGTCGAGAATCGGACGTCAAACGGATAGACTTTCTGCTTGAGAGGGGCCCTGTGGTCCTTCGTTTGAGGGGGGGATTATTGGGGTTACAAAGTTACAAACAAAGTACCACATTGAAAATACATGAAAAGGATCATAGGCTTATAAGGGAAAGATATCTCCATTGGTATGAGACCTTTTGGGTAAAGCCCAAACATGAGGGTTTAGGCCCAAAGTGAACAATATCATACCATCGTAGAGATATCTAAATTCCTTCGGTCCTAACAGTTTCTCCATCTAGGAGAAATTAAAAATAAGAATCACATTTTATAATTGTTGTGCGTGTCTATACTTCTACTTTGGTTGGTTAACTACTTACATGTTTAATCTTAGTTGAATCTTTTTGCATGCTTACATTAGTGTAGCTATACTTGATTGAATCAATTTCTAAGTTTTATTTATTTCTATTGTGCTATTTTGATTGATTCAACTATTTTAATTATTTTTTATTTAAATATTTGCTCGTAAAATTTGTAACACTATTAACCACCACCCCCCCCTCTAGCGTCGAGTTTGATACTACAAGAACATGGAGCTAGAAGCAAAACAAAGAACAAACGAATGCAATCGGACACAGTTGAACCAAGTCTGTAGTAACCCGGACTTGACTTGTGTCGAACCAGACCCAAATTGGTTGGGTTTACTGATCTCGAGTTTGGTCAACCAGTTGGGTTCGGTTGATCGAGTTCAAGTCTAGACTCAGATCTAGTGATGTGGCCTAGTTAGGTGGACTGAAAAACTTGATAACAATGAGATCGCAGATTGCAATGAATTCGATCAAGGGGATCAAGTTTAACCAAGATTGGTAGACTGATCAAGGCTGATTGGTAGATGAAAAAAGTGACATAAAAGAAACCCTGAGCACAAAGTTTAGAATATCAATCTCTCTACTACTACTCAATCTTTGTGCTCAAAGGAAAAGTTCTCGACACGTTGCTCATGCAACTGGGGAAATGCCAAGATGAGTGTGAGGCTCTCAGGGCTTCCAGACCAACTGTTGGCAAATCTGTTTGTAATTATTTAAGTATCTACACGTTATTTCCATATATTTGATTATACTTAAATTGTAAGGGCTTCTCCGCCTCAAGAAAAGTTTCGAAAATGAGATAGCATTAGTGGTCGAGCGCCTCACATATATAGGCCTTGTATGTACTAACCCTTGAGGGTTAGGAACCAAGTAAACCCATGTGTCTTTATTTGTGTTTGTTTATTTAATTTCGCTGCAAGTTATAATCTGATAGAAACAAACACATGACTAAAAGACGCAAGACGCAATCGATATTCACCTCCTCTATTGATCCCCACTGGTCCTACAATTGATATTAGAGCCTGGAGGGCTCTTGAGTGGACTAACCGCTAAAGGAGCAAGGAAACCAAAGATTGAGGGGGAGCAAAGGTATGAATTTAAATTCAAGTTTTAAGTTTCATATAATATGTTTCAAATGTAGGAAGAGAGGACACTACAAAAATAAGTGTGTCATACTCATAAGTCTCGGACAACACAATCAGCGGTAAAGGAAGAACCAATGTTAGGAGTCCGGAGAAACAAAGAGCACATCATGTACTTCAAGTGTAAGTGAGTCGGACATTACAAAAAAAAATGATATACCCAGCTAGCCCTGGGGGTGACCGGCAAAAAATGATAAACCCAGTTAGCCTCACATCTTTATTTCCCTTGGGGTGATCGGCTCCACGGAATTTTCCCAAAGGCCACTAGGGTAAATCGAGAAGCACTAATGGAGGCTCATCCAAATGATCAGCATTCTTAGGCCCGCTTCTCACTAGAGGAAAAAATCCTCTGTAGTGTGCTGTAGTTGAGAATCGAACCTTAGATCCCTTGGTTATCCATTGGATGGTCTAACCATTGCACCATTACCCGGGGGCAAAAAATGATTAACCAGGTCGGGTAACATCGGACCTGGGATGATAGGTTCGGCCCTATGAAAGTTTTTCACCAATCACTAGGGTAAATCAGGAAGCGTTAATGGAGGCTCATCTAAATGGTCAGCATTCTTAGGTTCACTTTTTACTGAAGGAAAAATTTCTTACAGTGCGCCACAGCTGATGAGCCGAACATTACAAAAACCAATACTCTGAGAAGAATATAAAGAAAAGGTCAACAAAATTAGGAGAATCGAACAAGGTCAAAAAAAATTAGAATTTATGAAAATACCCCTAATAAAATGCATGTTAAATTAGTTTATTTAAATTATTGCACTAAATTAGATAATAATTTGCATTATAAGGTAGTTAAAAATAATTCAATTTTAATTAATAATTTGAATTTGAATTTAATTAATAAAATAATTCAAATTTAAAAGAGTAAAAGCTGATCACTAATAATTTAGAATTAATTAATATTGATAATAAATTTAAACAAGAAAATGACTAAGTCAATACATCGGCTCCGCTTCACTTGTCCAGTAGGGGAAGCAAAGAAAGGATCCGTGATTCATACATGCTCGAAAAGGAAGGTAAATCCAATGAGGTCGGGATGAAAGGGGTAAAGTTGGAAGGGCTCCTCTGGCGAGACATTGACATCGAGTAGGAGCTTTGCTGAACTATCGACCTCCACCGAGTCTGAGGTACTATTGACTAGTCAATCTAGAATAAATTAATAAAAATCTAGATAGGATATTTGGTTTATTCGATTTAGATAATTCATAAAATAAATTTAACGAGAACAAATCAAATTCAGTTAATATATTTAATTTAAAACTAATTAATAATTCAATAGATAAGTTTAATTTAAATAATTCTATTAATTCTCAAAATAAATCAAATTTGAATAATTCAATAAATTCGAAATTAATTAATTTTCAAGATAAATCTGAGTTGAATAAATTCAAATTCAATAAATCAAATTCAATTAATTCAAAATTATTTAATAATTATCAAGATAAATCTAATTTTATCAATTCAAACTTAATTAAATTAAATAATTAAATAATTAATAATTAATCAAGATAATCTTAAAAATAATTTGATCAATTCTAATATTAAAAATTCAAATACAAAAAATTTG
Organism: Hedychium gardnerianum; assembly: GCA_038050645.1. Taxonomy (NCBI): domain Eukaryota; kingdom Viridiplantae; phylum Streptophyta; class Magnoliopsida; order Zingiberales; family Zingiberaceae; genus Hedychium; species Hedychium gardnerianum. The sequence goes on along the minus strand of JBBUKS010040625.1, from coordinate 1,076 downwards.
AAATAAAATCTTAAAAATTCAGAAAATAAAATTTCAAATCCTAAAATGATAAATTCAAATTTTAAGTCGAAACTAAATTTTAAAAATTTAGAAAATACAATTTCAAATCTTAATAAGATAAATCCTAATCTTAAAAATTCAAAATTATATCCGAAAAATTCAAAATTAAATCAAAACAATTCTAAATTAAATACCAAAATTAAAGAAAATAAATCTTCAAATTTTAATAAGTCAAATTTAAATTTAAAAACCAAAACTAAATTTTAAAACTAATTATCATAAAGTATTTTTAATTATAGAAACATGACAAACTCAAATCTAAATTCAAAAAATTAAATTTCTCAACTTTTAAAAATTCAAAAAATACAAAATTCGAAAAATAAATCAATACTTTTAAAAATAAAATAAAAAATATTAAAAACACAAACTTGGATTATAAATCTAAGTCAAACACAAATTAAGAAATTAAAATTCATAAACCAAGTTATAATCAAAATGATTAACTAGGTAATATCAAACCTGGGGCGAGGCCCATGAAAGTTTCTCACTGGCTGCCAGAATAAATCGAGAAGTGTTACTAAATGGAGACACATCCAGATGACCAACATTCTTAGGCCTAGCTTCTCACCGGAGGAAAAATCCCCTGTAGTGTGAAGTAATTGAGATTTGAACCTTAGATCCCTTGATTATCAATTGAAGGGTCTAACTATTGCACCATTGCCCCGAGGACATAAACCAAGTTATAATCAAGAACTTTATAATTGTGGAACTAATTAATAAAATTATACCCAATGAAATAATAAAATTAATAAAATAACAAAATGTCAAATGGGTTGGGACATTCGCGAGTCAACACAAAATGTATCAAATTAAGAATTTGATACATTATTAGAAATCAACTATTAATTATTGGACTTGTTTGATATACTATATACTGATGTGCGTAGATTATATATATTTTTAGACATTGTTTGTTGCACATCTATTTGTATTTCACTAAATATGATCTACATTATCGCACTTCATCTCATATTATTGTCATGTTTTTACTCCTTTAGTTCAGAGATATGCTCTTT
>JBBUKS010040614.1:0-10602 GCA_038050645.1 Hedychium gardnerianum | reverse complement strand
GGGGTATCAGTAGTAATTCTAAATGAGTTTATCTTTCTTGTTATAGGATAAACTTAAGAAAGTTGAAGTTAATGGACTCGCTTGGAGACTCATTGTTCTCTTTAGGGTTAGGCTTATACATCTTAGTTTGGACATGAGAAATTAACTAACGCCCGTAAATGCATGGCTAGTTCCAAGCTTGACTTGTACATCACAACACAATTTTGAAATATTTTAGGGTATAGGACAGAATATAGAAACCTTTCAAGAGTACTTAATTCAATTTACCCAAAGGAAAATCATTTTCTTTTTTTTTATGAAGATTGGTAAATGTCATTAACTAGCAATGATGTACAAGTGAGTCCTTGAACAACTACTGATCAAGTATGACGAAGTGTCAAATCTATAGATGTTCAAGGATTTATATACGTGTATTTGTACTTTCCTATAAGTACTAAGGAAAAACATCTTCATTGTAGTGACAGGAAGTCATGTATCGAAGAGTGTGTAGTTATGCTGGCCCTACTAAAATTAGGGCATCAAAATTAACAAGCAGAAAACAAAAATAACAGTAAATTAATCATAATGTTGAACTTTTTCATTCTTTCTGTTTGCTTAAGCTATATGATTAAAAGATTGGTGAATATGCATGATTACAAACAGATGATTTCACCAAAAGAATTCATCTTTACTGATATAAAAGGTGAAGTAATATGTGGGGAGAAATGACGACTTACTTATGGACAAGTTGAACCTCTGTGCTTGTTTAAGTCTTCTACTTGCTGCGCATACCAAAAAAAACATTTTTAACATTATAATATTCAAGTGTAATGACAGTGAAAGTCAGGCTACAAAAGCAGTTTTCTGATGTCATTGAATAAGAATTTGAAACATTTGAAAAACATCCAAGAAGGTGGCTAGGAATACCCAAGAAGATATTGTACTCATATGAGGGAGAGGGGGAATTATAACTAAACCTATATGGTATTGGAAGGTTTCTACCACCAATCAGTGGTTGAGGCGTATAACATGGAGCATACATCAAATCAAATGCATGCAAATGTAGCAGGTTGATGATGCATGGGTGAGAGTCAATTCACTAATGGAGAATTATTTTTCCATTTTGTTCCTTTTCTGTCAACAAGGAAGCATTCTTCAATGCAAGATCCAATCAAATTTTAAGCCAATGTCCTTATGAATATGATCCACTATACTCTGTCTTCTTTTCAACATTATTTCTCCTTTCTTTCACCTTCTTGTCACAAGTCATAATTTTATATTTCTGTTAAATATATAAGAAAATAGAGCTTCTTATATAATCTTAGTTTGTCCAAGTTCAAAACTTCATCTTCCTTATATCCCTTCTTCCTTATTTCTCCATCATTACTTTTATTGGAAGTTTACACGCATAGTCAAATGTTAGTTCCTTGATGCAAGAGCATACAATTGAAGTAATCCTGCATCATTGACATTCTAGCACTCTCATAGGTCATAATTCTAAAATAAAGGAATATTTTAATGATCAAGAATTCCACTACTTAGGTTATGCTATTCAACATTTTACAAAGTTCATGCCTCTTATCAAATTCCTTCTTTGCTTGAGGAAATAAAGCCATAGCTTTACGAATGCTCCTTGTAAAACTTGTCTAGACATTGTTTGCTATTGATCACATTCAGTGTACCTTGATTTGAAAAAGTATTAACATAATAACTGAGAATTTCAAAACAAAAAAAAAAAGAGTTTTCTTTTTGATCAAATATGAAAACAACTTTTTGCTTAGACATTTCCAGGATCTACACCTAACAAGTTTTTTACATACCACACTTGACCATTGTAGTAAAGCATCTCATGCTTTAGGGGTTGCGACAACTGCACTAGCTTATGCAATTGACTTCCAATTTCTAAAAACAAAAACAACTATGATATATTTTTTGGTTGCTTCCATCTTTTCAGCTCCTTTGTTTTGACTCCAAATACCTCTAGTTCACTCTCACCATATCCGACCTACATCCACAAGTTTTTGCTCAATCATTAATAAGATGAACATCTAACAAGCGTTTTACTTACCATCCTTGATCCGCATAAAACATCTCATGCTTTAAAGCTTGTGACAACTACACATGCTTATGCAATTGAGCTCCAAATTATACAAAAATAAATATCCTGTTTTGCTTCAATCTTTGAAGTTACTTTGTTTCAGTTCCAAAATACCATCCAGTTCACCACCTCGATATTTGACCTACATCCTACAGTAACATACCGACAAAATGCTAGACAAACAAGAAGCGCAATGCTCAGATGAAACACCAAGTCGTCAACAACAATCGCACAAATCTAGACACAAAGGGCTTGGAGGTCATCATTAACGACAACTGCAGATAGATAGTTTCACCTCCAGTCGCCGTAAATAATTAGATAATAGCATCGGCATCTTTCAAATCAACTAATTTAACGGGACTAATAGTGCTTGTAGTGAGTTCAAACAAATTACCAGAAAAAAAGAACGAATGAGAGAGAAGTGTGGCAACAGCTAGCAACGAAGTTTTACCAGCCCATACAGCAGCCGAAGAAGCGCAAAAACCGACTGTGAAATCCCGGATCGACTTCGATTTGCAGGCATCGAGAACCAGCTCCTCCCGTGGCGTAATCTTCTCCTGCAGTTTCCGGATTGCGGCATCGATAAAAGAAACACCGTAAACTTCGCAGTAGCGGACGATCAACGATCCATATCGAAATGACAAACAAGAAAGAAAGTATCAATCGATCTAAAACAAACACTGAGGGGGAAAGAAAAAAAAATCCAAGTACCACCTCGATTAGCGGTTGGTCGATGATAATAAAGAAAACCCAAAATTGAAAACATTAAGAACGAAAATCAATGGACCAACTGTGCTGGGTAGAAAAGAGAGATCCTTACCCCATTGGGCTTCGAGCGTAGGGTTTTTTCCAGCTCCAATAACGCCCCCATTCCTACCTTCCCTTGTTTTTGTGAACTGATGCAACCTACGCCGCTGGCCTCCGCTTTCTTAGGCTTTTATAGGAGCGAGTTGTTGTCCGGCTAAGCCAGTTCGTTCACTTAACCAGGCATTATTCTCAGGTCACTCCTTAATTGGGCTCGAAGGCCCATGTAATAAAATGTAGCCCAATCTAATCCACTAATCTTAGTTTTAAAATGTTTTTTTGTTTTAAAAATAAAACTCGACCCAGCCAATCCACCTGCCCAACTTGATTTGTTATTTGGCCACCAGTTCACTCATTCCAATTTCCAACTAGAGCTGGAATGAAGCCTTCCTTTTTAAAAATTAAAAAGTATATATATGGCATGGATCAAGTGGACAAATTAACCTTGCCCAAATTATAAATTCGAATATTTGGAATGGAAATTTCGAGGCATTATTATTTTATTGTATTGCAACCTTAGTGAATTCTAAGGATAGTGATGACGATGCCAATTGAAGTGGGTGGGGGGCTTTAATTTGCAGACTTGCTAAACAGAAAGCTCTCGATGGATATTGTAACTAGACACGAGATTTGATTCAGGAAACCAAAACTCAGATTGATAGTATATACAATTATGATTTACTAAGAAATTTGCATGTTTACATATGATTGGTATTTGATAGTACTGGAATCAGAAGGTTTCTCGGCTGGAATGGCTTTTGGTTTTAACTCGTCTGTATGGAGATGTGTAAATGTAGAGAATGGTAGCTACACCCAAATTAGTTTTTTTAATATTTTTTTTTTCATAATAAAAATATGGCGATCACGAATATACATGGGCCAGATATAGGTGTTTATTTAAGACAAAATTTTGATTAATATAATTATTATACCTGAGTTTCATTAGGACCTTTGGTAATAAGAGGTGATTTTAATGTGATTCTCCAAAACTGGGGAAGTTAAATTACATTGGAAGAAATAAAACTTCAGGTTTCTTTACAAGATGGTATGATTCGACAGAGAGATGAGAAATCCAAAATAGTGGAAACGACATTACATGGAATAATGACCAATATCCAGCATCATTTGCTAAACTGCACAGATTTCTTATAAATCTTGTGTCTGAAAACTCCTCCTTAATTTATATTGCAAATTCTGCCTGATCATCGATCATCTACAAGTTTCGTACGTAAGCAAATGACATCTAAAGGGAAGGCTTTCTCATATTTAAGTGCATGTGCAAACAGATAGAAATTAAACAAGGTGTTATTATGCTTCTCGTAACGGTTTCATCTAGGTTTTCAGAAACAATATCATATTTGATAGACAGCATTCCTTTGCTTAATTATATCTTGAAGATTCACTTCTTCTAATTGATCTGTCATGGTTAGAAAGATCTGTGCCAGAGCTGTAAAGCAAAATGCATACGATACGAGCTTAAAGAATTGGAGCTCCTACTTAATAACAGTGATGCATGCATGCCTAGTAGCTGAGATTTTATAATTTTTTTGACAGCATGATCATCATTTGGTTCTCTTATAGGTTGTAGGTGCTTCTAAAACGTTTTGGAGGGTACAACTTACCAATATTTCTTTTTCCAAAAAAATATATATAAAAAAATGAGAGATATTATGTGCAACCTCCAATGGTGTTGTATTCTTCTTGCCCTCTTGAACAATGAAGACAAGACTCAAGAGTTCAAATACTAATAACCAATTTGCTAGTCCTACGAAAATAATAGCCATTCATATTTAATTCCAATCTCCTACCATAAGCCCTGTGCAATAGAATGATACGCTGCGGCACTTGTTCTGAATTTCTCTGGTTGAATTGGACCACAAGTTTTTCACTTCAGTCGGATTTTTTTTTTTTTTTTGCATTGTTCGGATTTGATTGGGTTTGCTTTGGACCCCTGAATTAACCAGTTGAACCATCTGGTTCGGTTCGGTTCGTAAATATTGATCATGGTTTGTTTTTGATGTCAAAGACGTGCTTAAACATAAGGTTTAAGCTGACAGAAAAGTAACCAAGCTGCTAACTAGGATTAGTTACACGTACATATGATTTAATCTACGTGCTTAAGCTTGAGTTTAAGATAGAGTGCAAGCCACTCTAATTCATAATAATTCCAGATGATAGACAAATAACCAAGCTGTTAATTAATTCTGATTTTTTGTTTCCACAGAGAAGAAAAAACATCAATGTAGTGTTGACTGCTAACTATTGAAGTTGCTTCTCCATCCTTGTTAATTTCGGTATAAAATTTATACTTGAAGTTTTTCCAGAGGCTATGTATACCTCTCAAAAGTGCCGGGTGTGCATGTTCCACTGTCTGTTTGCAACTCTATATGTAATTTATATCTATATTTAAAAAAGATATGAACCCATTTTTCCTGAAAGAAACTGTACAGTGTGGAGTGATGGACCACTATCCACTTACATTTCGATCGATCATACAGAACCATGCATGTTATATAATTCAGACAATATATCATAATGGCCAATTTGCTATGTATACGATCGAGCTAGCCAGCAATGTAATTATGCAATGTTATTTAACACCACCCACTTGAACTCATTGCTACAATAGATGTACTTGTTTTTGAGACCAGTATTAAACAACTAATTAATTATGATCATTAAATCGAATTCAAACATCCCATGCCTGGGTAAGAATCAATCAGCGAGCGTAAAAGCTAAGATACAAAGTATTCCAAAGAAAAAAAGGAACAAATTAAAGAAGCATGCATGCATGATTAAAAAAACGAAATCCAGTTGATGAAAAGAGAGATCCAATCAATCAAGCAATTGGCACTAAATCGTAGTCGAGGCAAAAGGTGAGGGGTTAATAAAAAAGGAAATACGTACGAGGATCACAATCAATTGAGCAATAATGGGGTGTTGCGGGCTATATAAAAAGGCTGTGGAGTAAGTACCTGAGGAAACTTCTAAAGTTTATTTGCTTTACTACGTACAAGGTGCAAAATATCTGCTCTCATCCTCGTTTTATTCCAATTAAACCATCTTTGGTGTTTAGGTGATATCTGAGAAGACATAAATCAAAAGATCTGACCCCCAACAAAACAAAAAATAAATAAAAAGAGAGAAAAAAAGCAAAAACTGAATCAAAGAGTGGATTCCTTGTGCTTTGTGGGGGTAAGCATAATCTTCATCACTTTATGGTTTAGCCATGAATCCCTCTCACATCGATCTTTTGTGAGTCCTCTAACTGCTTTGTCATTCTGAGTCTTCCTCTAATTTCCCTGACCATTTCTGATCAACCTTCAACAGCATGCAATTATATCCCTAGGCTCGTATTAGAAAAAGAACACTGAGCACTTGAGAGCACAGTTCCTAAAATCCCTCCCCCTTTCTCTCTATCCGGTCTTTTCTTGACCCGAGAGAAAGATGAATAATTGGAAAGTACTCATGACACACCTTGAATTCGGAACATCGATGAAAATTAATTTTCAGATAGGCTGCAGAGCTGCTGCAGGCAATTTAATTTCAAAAAATCCCACTTCGCGAGATTATGTCATGGCAAAAAATCACAATAGTATCCATATTTATCATTATCATTAAAGACACATCTTTTTGCGAAAAAAAATATATAAAATAATATTAAAAAAAACTCGAATGAATCTTATTTATGGCTGGCTATCTACCTACTATGTTTTTCTTTAACGAGTTTGCTAGGGTGGGGCTGGCAATGCCACCCCTTTTAACTTTAAAAGACATAAAAACTTTTAAAATATTTAGTTTACCCTCCTTAATTACAAGCCCTCTTTTTAACTTTAGCCCTACAAAATTTAAAATATATTTTTTACCCTCCTTAATTCAACCCTTTTTTTATTTTATTTTATTTTTAGAAACAATATAATTTTGGAAAATATGTTTTACCTCATTAATTATAAGTTATCTACGGCCACCACTGATTAACATGGATCAGTTTATCAATTTAAGAGCAATATTTAAAAACTACGTGATTTTTTCATTTGAAAAATTCAAACTGAAACGGAACAAAATATTTTTATTTTGAGCTTAAATAGAATAAAAAGTTTCAGATCAATTTTAATTTAGTTCGATTTAAACTGATAATTTTATAAAAATGTCTACTAAAAATAGTGAATTTTATTGTTTATAGGAGAACAAAGCTGTAAAAATAATAGTAAAATGTCAGCTAAATATGCTCTATATTATAAGCAATAATAAATTTACTAAAATAATAATAAAATATTGATATTTTACGACGGAAGAAGATGAGGATCATGATAGTTTTTTTTTTTTTAAAAAAAATTAGTAGTTCTGTATTTTATTTTCCCTTCTTTTGAACCGGAAAATAGTTCAAATTAAAATGGCAATAGACATACTAAGAGTAGCCAAGAGCAAATTGTGCATCCCTTTTATATTTTTTTTAAAAAATAATAAACATATCTTAGATGAGAATAAAAAATGAAGAGGCTAATAATTATGTGTTTTGCGCTTATGATATTACTACCCTTCCAATATATGTTGCCTTTCCGGCCGGTAGTATAACTTAGTGCCACCGATGACCACTCTATCCAGCACGTCCTAATAAAGTTTGGGTGGGTTTATTCTCTTCAGCTCTCTTCGCTATCTGAGCCTCTTTTTCTGGTACGCATCTGGAGGCTTTGGTCTTAAGATAAGAACAGAATAGAGACTATATACCACCACTATATGGTCCCTTTTCATTCCCACCATTGGTGAAAGAAAACAAACAAATTAAGATCTCCTTCGTAATCTTGTTAGAATGATGTCAAATTCCACCTCCATCTCTGAAGAAGCTAGTGTTTCCTCGGAGACAAGAGTAGTTCATGACCACTTCAGCTTCAACTCTTTGCTTACTTCCATATCACCTCACCAACAGCCACTACCCAAGACCAAGAAGAAGAGAAACCAAGCAGGGAATCCAGGTTCAGGCCTTAACATATACTAACGAATAGCATGTCTTCTTGTTAATTAATTCGTTCTTAGTTTTCTGATCAAATTTTTTGTTTTTTATTTTATTTTTTGTTCTAATTAAAGACCCAGCAGCTGAAGTTGTCGCTTTGTCACCTAATACGCTGATGGCCACCAATAGATTCGTTTGTGAGATATGTAACAAGGGCTTCCAAAGGGATCAGAACCTGCAGCTGCATAGGAGAGGGCACAACCTACCATGGAAACTGAGGCAGAGAAGCAACAAAGAAGGAGCTACAAGGAAGAGGGTGTACGTTTGCCCAGAGCCAACTTGCGTGCATCACCATCCTTCCAGAGCTCTTGGAGATCTGACAGGGATCAAGAAACACTTCTCTAGAAAGCATGGAGAGAAGAAGTGGAAATGTGACAAGTGCTCTAAGAGATACGCTGTGCACTCCGATTGGAAAGCTCATGTTAAGACCTGCGGAACAAGGGAGTATAGATGTGACTGCGGCACCCTTTTCGCCAGGTTTGTGATTTAATTTATTAATTATGTTTCACAACTCTCAGTTTTTTCCATCACCACATGACGATCGACTCCTACACATATATATCATCATAATTCTAATCCTGATCCTTCAAGCTCGCTTCCTTTCTTTCTCCTGCAAAATTTAACTTACCATCGTTATCCGAATCAAGCTCAGCTTTAAGGCAAGGAACCTTGATGTTTAACTACCATCTACATATACTGCATGTTTTAATTTCTAAGAAGAATGAATTTTTCTAGCTCTCGCTTAGTACTGTAAGGAAAGATATATAGAAAAATTAACCCATAGGATCTACTAATATAAAATAAAGCTAAAGAAGAAAAAATGCAGTTTATTATTATTGTTAACACAATAAACCATATATAGTTCTTATGTTTTAGGAGAATTGTTCCTGTGCTAAATCTTCTTCTTATCTGAGTAATAATGCACACAAGGGAACTACACTCGTCATTTCCTCAAACTAAGAACATTAATTGCACATTTGCACTCGCTGAGTATTAATTGAGAGTTTGAGACATCAGACCGTCATCTACTATGCTGGATCTTGTCATATAGATAGCAAAGGTCTTATTGCTGCATGTTTCAGTGTTAGAGAGAGGCAATGCATGGCTTTAGCTGACAACCATATAGTATGATAGTCATTTTTCTACCACGTGTTTACTTGCATGTATCTTTTTTTATTTCACTGGTAAAGTTTGTGTAAGGCTGATAAACAATCAAATTATGATTTCTGAATGGTCAACTGCTCGATATTCGATGCCCTTGACTCAACAAGGTGAAATGCGTGACTCTTTTGCGAACTAATTTATATATAAGAATATCTCCAAAATTATGAAACTATGAATTATTTGAGTGCATGTCAGTTCATGATGGGATGGCATCCATAGATAGTAATTTAAAAATACATTTTACACCTTCTGTACGTTTGACAACCGAGAGAGAGAGAAGCAACTTTGGCATCGCGGATTAGCCATGAGATTTTATCTAGATCTCTTCTGTTCTTGCATCTGTCCATGATTTTACAAATTAATGAAAGGAAAATGACGAGGAAACATCTGAAACCACTGAAGAGATTTTGATGGGTTCGGAATTTGTTTATTTGGAAAGAAAATAAGAGTTTTAGCTAGCTGTACACGTATTATGAGTTTCGAATTTTTCCGTATATTTTTTAGTAAACCTTGAACTAGGCTAATCAACTCATAAATCATAATTGGTCTAAAAAGGTGAAAAATCAACATAATTATAATAAATTATGACAAAAGCTCTAACAGAAATATTAGCAAATCTAGATATTGCCAATATATAACTGATAAGCTAGCTTATATATATATAACTCCACTAATACAGACCCAATAGATATAACTGTATTGTGTTGCAACTCAATAATAGCTCGGCATATATCTTTAAATCTGGTAGATGATAGGCACTCATTATATACTAATTAATTGCCTATCTATGTATCTGTATACTCTTCTCTATGATTATTCAACTGAACTGCTATAGAGACAGAGGGCAGACCATCACAAAGGAGAAAAAATCATGTCTCAGTAGTCAATATCCTTTTTCCTTGCCATGCATAATTATCTCCTTATAGATTCAAGAAATTATATCAACATCTGTCTTGATTATGCAAATTGAAGAATCAAAACGACAATTCAGTGATTAATGAATTTAATATACAGTTCACGGTGATAACCATGCATGGTGTTTATTCTAATTTCATTTATTTGGCGCATGCAGAAAGGATAGCTTCATCACCCACAGAGCATTCTGTGACGCCTTGGCAGAAGAAAGTGCACGAGTGATGGCCGGGGCCGCCGCCACCAGTACATTCCCACCATTGCATCAGCCTCTCTTCCTCCCCTCATCGTCCTCACCCTGGGACCCCTTTACCTCTGTTAACGCTAATTTGATTCTTAACCCTAGCCCTGACGACTGCAATCTAGGAGACATCGAGGTAAAAAAGCCTGAAGACAACTTTTCTTCTCTCCTTCACCATCTTCCTACCAACCCTAGTCCTTCACCTCATCTCTCAGCTACTGCGCTGCTCCAGAGGGCCTCAGCTATGGGCCCTATAAGTATCACGAACGCCTTAAGTGGCCTAGGTTATACTAGTGCAACTGCTGGAAATACTATCGCCGTCAATTCTGAGTCCGGCGTCCAAGACCTTATGATGTGGCAGGAGGCCGGCGACCGCTGGACTAGGGACTTCCT
>JBBUKS010040603.1:0-10603 GCA_038050645.1 Hedychium gardnerianum | reverse complement strand
CTTACCAGATATTGGTATAACACATTTTGTGTCAACAATTTTTGTGAGAGTATTCTCTTCTACTAAAATGAGCGCAACCCCCCGACAAGCTTCATACTCATTTGAAGAAGATAAACACTTATGTCATGTTTACCTTCATATTTCACAAAATCGAATCATTGGGATCAACCAATTGAAAGATCAATTCTGGGCAAGAATTGAGAAAGAGTTTCATGCATATCCAAATTTTGTGCATTGTAGCCGACCGCCAAGATCTTTGCAAAAAAGAATGCTTCTTATGCTCAATGCAGTATCCACAAATAATGAATGTTAATGTTAAAATGAATACGAATGTGTGTTAATAAAAAAGAGATGTTTAATATAATAGGTACGTGGCATAATATTTGAATATGTGAAATATATTAATATTCAAACCAATGCGGATGCCCTTAGGCCTCTTTAGTGATTTGAGTTTTCCGATGATCTTTGTTGTTGGGTCTATTTAGTCACAACTAAAATCTCAAATAGTCAAGGAAGTAACTTGGTTTTTTAAGCTGCCAAAAATTTAAGCTAATCTAGTTCCTTCTCTTCCTTAAATATTAGTCTCTGATGAATTTTGATGGTTGACATACTTAATTTGTATTAGACGAGTTGGTTAAGTGTGCAATTTAACTTGATTTAGGTAAAGATTGATAAATTGTTTAGCCATGAAAAATCTACCTTAAAGATTAAATATATTTATATACTTTAGATAGAATGAATTATAATGTAAATGATGTTTTGAAGTAAGTTATTTAAAGAGTTAAACAACAACAATAATAACTAAGTCTTTATCCCACTAAATGAGATTAACTATATAGATCGTCATACACTATTGGACTCGATCTCCTATTATATACATATTTATATTTAAATAAATTTTATTTTATTTTATCATTGCTAACTAAGTTTTCTTTGATTTCTCTTTTTTTATTTATTTTATCCTATTAGATTTCATTCTTTCTTTGTCATACTCTTCTCACATTACTTAACTAAGATATTTATTGGATGCCTAAATACATCTATATATCATCTTAAATGTCTCTTTTAAAAAATTTCTTTAATAGGTGCAACTCTGAGTTTCTTTCTAATATTCTTATTTCTTTTCTTATCTATCCTCATATGTTCGCACATTCATTTTAACATTCTTATCTTTGCGATTTTCATCTTGTGCTCATGTACTTATTTCATAGTCTGACATTCAACTTCATATAATATAGTGATTCTAATTAACCAGCATTTTATAATTTTTCTATAACCTTTAGCGTGTGTTTGGTTTAAGGCTATTATTGATAACCTTGGTTATCTATCCAAGGTTATAAAAAAAAAATCTTGTTTGGTTTAGGTAATGAGTGATTCCCGAGTCATGATTCATGTCTGACATGTCGACAAATAGGGCATGCAATCCGGAATCGAAAAACCTCAAAAAAGTGAGATTTTTCTTGATTCCGGGGTTAATAAAAAAAATCTTCCAAAAATATCCTCAATATTTACCCTTTGGGACAAAAATACCCCTAACAATTTATTAAATGTCAATCTGCCCAAGTTATTACCTAGCTGTTCCCCGACTTGATCATGAAACCTACTTGTGAAACCCTAGCAGAGGCGAAACCCTAGTTGTCCGTGAAACCCTACCGGCGTTTGAAGGGTCCCCACTCCATGAAGGCTTCCCCACTCCGTGAAGGCGTCCCCACATCACGAAGAACCTTATCAGCATTCCACTCACCAAGGCATCCCACTCACGAAGGCTTTTCTGACTCGTGATCGCGAAAGCGGCATTCTTCATAGGTATTTTCCATAAGCAACAATTAATTTTAGAGAGACATAGCCACAATACGATTCACTATCACCCCTCGTCTTCCGTCAGGAGGGAAAGATTGAGTCCCTCGTTAGATCTGTCTACTTTGGTGCATCGATGTTTCTTCCGTTGTGATCGTATTTTTCGGTCTTGCTATAGGTTTTTTAATTAGTAGTATAATTTGGATGCTTTCTTCTGAATACAGTGGCAGTTTTCTGTTTCTTGTGGCATCAGTCAGCCTTTTAGTTTGTTGAATTGTTATTTTCAATTTTATAAGTTGGCTATTGTTTTTTAATTGGGATTTGATTTTGGAGGTTCGGGTGGACCGGCTAGAGGGGGGTGAATAGCCCTGCAATGGAAATTATAACTTTCTCTTACTACTTAAACTTAGTAAGGACACACACTAATTAACTAAAAAAATAACATAAAAAGAAATAAGAGACTCAAAGATTTATTTGGTTACAACTTGGGTGGTTGTTAATCCAAGACAAGTGAAAGCTCTAAAAAGATCTCTTTCGTGAAGGCGGGGTAGCCTCTTACAAACTTGAAAGCACCAACTTGGAAAATAATAATGGAATTGAAAGTACAAAGTGTGTTGTACTAAACTTCCTGTTCCATCATTCTCGCTCGCTGCGTCTTTCGCTCAAGTTCTTGTGTTCATAAGTCTCTGCACACTCAGACACAAGGTATCAAAAACACACAGGGTCTAACTTAACTCGGTTGATCAACATCAAAACTATTTCGGGGTACTTACAAATTCGTCTTCTAGTCCATAATTGGCAGGTGATCATATAAAGTTATTGTGAATTAGTTTCAATAAGTCATGATGATTGTTTAATATTAGAGGTCCTTTGATATGAGATTGTCATAGTAAACTATGAAATACTATTGTTAGACAGCAATAGTACCATTTAGCTAAATATACTTGGTTCTCATTTGGTTATCCAGAAAAAGTATGCTCAAGTGGAACCCAAGAATTTAGTATATTTGGAGTTATTCAATGAATTTTATACTTGGCTAGATACTTGGTTGGCATATGATCAGGATTATTAACATTAGTTAGATTGAAGGCTTCTTTTTTGCTTATAATGTTGCTTGTTGTTTCATTTTTATGTCTTTTTGTATTATGCTTTTTGAGGATTCGGGTTGATTCATCATTCTAAAATGAGACCGTCTGCCTAGTTGTCTAGACCACCTGAAATGGATCTTATTAGCAAAATATTAAGTGATTTGTTCATGTTGTGTTAGTTATCAATTGCCATTTGTTCTACCTCCTGTTAGAAATAATTTTCTTAAGTGACTTTCTGGAACATCGTCTAGTGGTAACCACCATTTTGGTGTTTTGGAAGGATGGTTTGGATAGTACTAGTGGACTAGTCAGTTTTTCATTCTTCTGGTTTCTATGCTGGTAGTGTTTGCTCCATTAGCTTCCTACAAGCGTGTGAGTTAGTGGCTATGATATTTGTCTGATTGAGAATATTTTTTCAAAGAAGTTGAACTATCATTTTCTTTAGTAATTTGTGTTTGACCATATTGATATTATATTATCTATCTTTTGGCAGATTCACTGAAGTACACATCTACCTTATCAGTTGCACTTGCAGTTATTTTTGTTGTAATCACAACAGGTATTGTTATTGTCAAATTGCTAGCTGGAAGCATTGCAATGCCCAAGTTGTTTCCAGACATCCCAGATTTGGCTTATGTCTGGAACTTTTTTATAGTGGTCCCAGTTCTTGTGACTGCATATATCTTCTATTATAATAGTATTGTAACTGAAATTCATCTATAATTATTTGCATAATTCTTAATGTCCATGCTAGGTGACATATGTTAATCAACTCTTCATTTTTTCCCCTTTTGTATTATACTATTTATTATCAGGACAGACCGTTGATTCATGTTATTCATCCCTTTTACTCAATTCCCTTTTGTATTCTACCATTGCATTCTCAATTCCCTATATTTTTTTACTCATAAGAGCTAAATTTATGGAAGGATACTTGTTACAGTTGTTGTCAGAAAATAATTTGACCATACAATTTGATGTAGAGAGTGGTGAAGGAGAAGAATGTGTCAGCTAAAAGATTAAAAAGTTTTTGATGAAGAATTGAAGATGAAGTGTCTAGAGAGGAAGTTAGGCAATCACTCAAAGATGAAGTGTGGAAAAGTTATGATATATGCAATTTGTAAATGTTTTATAGGAAAGTTTTCGTATAATATAATAAAAGAACTATTTGTATTAGAAAGTTTTCGTACCATTTGTAAATGCAATGTACAATTTTTCATATAGGAAAGTTTTTGTACAACTTGTAAATGTAATTTGCAATTTTTCAGAAAATTAAACTATTTTTTCTTCAAATTAATATAATAAAAAATAGAGACACTATAATAAAAGTGCCTAAATTGAACCAAGGGTATTATAATAAAATGTTAAATTAGGTTATACACTAACACCTCCAAACAAACAAGTTTTTGTTGCATTACCTAGGTTGAACCAAATAACATTAGGTTATATTTTATTTCTCATAACCTTAGTTATGTGATTACCTGGTAATTACATAATCAAGGTTTTGCATGATAACTTGAACCAAACACACCCTTAAAGGTATCTTACGATCACAAAGAACATAAACTTTTGGTGCAGGAAGCACCAGATAATTGAACATGTGTTTTAATGCAAAGGTTCAAAGTTAAGGTTAATTGTTATCTAACGAGATTGATCAAGTGTTCAAGTGGTTCAACTTGAAAGTCCTAATAGGTCAAGTTGATTGGATACTAAGCAAGTGAAAATCCTAGTAGGTCAGTTGGACCGGATACTAGGCGAAAGCCTTAGCAGATTAGCTAGATCAGTAGATCAAAAGGTGATATGTCAACCAAGTTATTCAATGTGCGGATGTGGCATCCGACGTAGACTAGCTGAGCCTCAGATTGCTGACGTGGCACAGGATAAGGACTAGATGGCTGACGTGACATGAAAGCCTCATCAACAAGATGATGTAGTGGAACTGGAGTGGCCAAAGCCAGATCTGTAGACCGATCTTGGGGATCGGTAGACCGATCAACTGGATCTGGATCCGATTTCTACGTCGATCGGTATACCGATCAGGGTTATTGGTAGACTGATCCATGCCTATGAAAGAAGGACTCAAGTTGAGGCTTCTTTATCCATTGCTCAAGTACTCCAACTCTCATCTTGCTCCGAAACGCCAACGCTACGTTAAATTGCTGCTTTGACAATCAAACTCAATTCTGAAGATTTTATTTGTCGGTATAATTGTGTTTCTATTTATCGTCTTTGTGCTTTAACATTCAAGGAACAATAAACATGTTACCATTCCTCAACTTTTGTAAAAAGACGAAGTTTCTTTCTCTTTTGAGAAAGAGACAACTAGTGGATTGCTCATCGAAAGCGGTCAACGATCGCGGGCCTTGGACTAGTAGCACAGACTATGAACCAAGTAAAAATAAACTTGTCTCTTGTGTTGTGTTTTTGTTTGTTATTCCGCTGCTAACTTTGATAAACCAAAAAAGTTTTCGAAAAACGGGAGTTAGCGACATGTGCTATTCAACCCCCCAGCGCTTTTCGATCCAACAAAAACACCCTCCTCCATTTCAACCATTCAATTTATATCTTGTGTAAAACATCTTATTAACTACTCTATCGTTCTACAAAAATAATTTTAGATACTTAAAGCTCTTAGTTACATTTAACTTGTCATCTCCTAGTTTAATATTTTATCTTTATTCCACTAAGCCGATTTTTTTTATTTTCGGTATTTTTGCCAAGTTTCGAACTTAACATTTACTCTTTGATATATCTTTTTGACCAAAATATTATCTTCTATAAATAACATATACTATAGTAATGTGTCTCGAATGTGTCCAGTGAGTTCATCCATGACTAGTATAAACATATATGAACTTAGTGCTAATCTTTGATACAATCCTATCTTAATAAGAAGTATACTTTAGTTAATCTACCTAAAATCTTCAATTTTGTCATTACATCCTATACATATTATTAATTATTTCAATATATGCTACGCTAATATTTTTTTTTAGAATTCTTTATATAATTTCTTTTTAGGTAAATGAATATCTTATATATAAGTCTTATCTTATAAGATGTATAACTTATGTCATCGACCTTTCAAGTATGAATTCAAATTGATTTTCAGTCACCTTAATCTCCTTAATCTTTTTTTATCTTTTTCTAAAAAGAACATGCACTATAGTAATGTGTCTCAGATGTGTCTAGTGAATTTATCCATGGCTGGTATAAAAGAGTTGATCCTTAATACAATCATATCTTGATAGGAAGTATACTTTAGTTAATCTATCTAAAATCTTTAATTTTGTCGTTACATCCTATAAGATGTATAACTTATGTTATCGACATTTTCAATACGAATTGAAATTAATCAATCTCCTTAATCTTTTTTATTTTTTTCTTAAAATTTCATGATATGACTCTTTAACTTAATATCTTATAATTCATATAATTTTATATATTTTCTTTATTTTTTATACCAGGGGATTAAAGTATTTATTATCCACTAATTATATTTTTTTATATTTTCAATGTACTAAATAACTTCATAGGTACTGAAGACTTGGTATCAAGTCTATACACTTAATATTGTTTTACAAAAAGTCATGTTACACTTAATATTGACTTGGTATCAAGTCTTAAAAGTTAAGAAATTAAAACAAGCCATCGTACGAAGGATATTAACTTCATCAAAAATCAACTTTTACTCAATTTTATAAATCTATTATATAATAATTAATTCAATTATATTTTGAGAGTCAAAGTCCAAATATTAAATGGTGACAAAAAATGAAATATTCGCCCCCAGTACTCCCGTCAATTCGTCCCAAGATCAATACGGAGGAGATAAATCACGATAGCTACTAATTTGACTAGTGTATAAGAAAGAACAGAAACCTGACTACTAATCAAGATTTAATCCCCAGTTCTTATAATGACAATACCTCATATACTAACCATCAATTTATCACGTGGAAATCAAAGTCAAGTACTAAAGAATTTACTACAGATGATTAGGAAATTCTAAATTGATGATTTAGGCTTGACCAAAGATATTGTTCATGTGTCGTGATTTTGAAAAGGTTTGAAACACTTGAACATAACTTTTTGAAATATTGTAATGCTTTGTCATCATGCTCATACTACAATGGTTCATACTTAGCACACTCATTGTTATATAGCACCAACCACACAGATGAAATAGAAAAAATATATATATTGAATTAGGTAACATCGTACTTGAATGATCTCATCTTTTAAAAAAGTTCTATTGGACCGTAAGGTAAATTGAAAATTGTTTACGATGGAGCCTAGAAGCCCAGTATTCCATGACGTATTTCATTTAGAGATTTTTTTTTTTTTATAAATATGGCGTAATGACTATAACAAATTTAATTTTTCACAACGTGTAATTATTCTAACTTAGATTTAACGATATCAAGGATGATGGAAATAAATATGGAAAGAATTAGCATGTTACACATAGTTTGATTGACCCATAGAGTCAATTGCTATTTAACAAAAGTAAACTTCTAGATCTAACCGTATAGATCTCAAGGACTATAAGTTTAATATTACTAAATGTGAACTTTCAAATATAATTGTGTTGATGATAAGGGATTAAGTTCATTATCGTAAAAGATAATTCTAAGTTAATTTACACCATGAGCGGCAGGGGTTAGCAACAACAATATGGTGGCCTAACACTTTTACTCCATCGGACCGTGCCGACTGCCTTCTTTGACGAACTCCTCCATCTCGAACTCCTCCCGACCTCCGCCTCCCGACCGCGCCGACTGCCTTCTCCACCACGACTCCATCGGAATCGAAACCCTCCCCATTCTTTGACGCCTCCTCCTCTTTCTCTTCTTCAGTCATGGGGGCCGCATAGGAGGATTCGAGGGCTCGGACATGGTATCGGCAGAGAATGGGAGGGGAGGTGAGGCGGAGGAGAGGACGACGACAGGATGAGGAAGAGGAGGAGGGAGAGGGAGAGGGAGAGGGAGGAGGGTGGTGTGGATTGACGAGAAGCGGAGGAGGGCGATGAGATTTGGGGATTAAGGGTTTGGCAGTCGAGTTAAAAAAGTTTCGCTACGATGTTTTGACGCTCAACGCCAAAATTAACGCGCATTGACAGCGTGCTTTTTTTACTCGCCGTCTTTAATAATATTAAAGAGTATTAATAGCGCGTTTTATACGTTAATATTAAATTTTAATAACGTATGTATAAATATAATAATATTAACATCGTATATAAATCGGTGTGCCGTAAATACTAATATTAACAACGTGCTTATAATGTAAGTTGTTGATATCGCACCGTAAAAAAATCAAATTTATTATAATAAATTAAGGATTGAATTGTAAATGTCTGAGACAGAGATGAATTAGAGAATATATCTTTATCGCTTGTATCTTTTGAAAGTCATCATATTAGCTTTTGTAATAGAAGTATGAAATTATGGATAAAATGTGAGTGTCTTGACTTGGAATTCTTACTATACGTTTTTTGATTGACTCGTTATATAAAAAACATAGCAATTTTTTTTAATGTTTTGCCATCATGCTCATAAACCGCACTGATAAAGTGAAGAAAATATTTTTGTTGTCTAATCATTGTACTTTAATTTCGCCTGTGACTAATTAATGACGGTCGATCTTAAGTCTAAATAAAAAAAAAATTATGTTAAGTTGTTAATCAATATTAAATTATAATAAATTTTAATTAATGAATCTATTAAATTATTATATTAATATTAGGATATTCCTAGTAAAAAATATGTTACAGAGTTCAATTATAACGTTTCGGCAATGATCGTTATATCTGTATGAGAACTCGGGTGTAGTACTAAATATACAAGAGTTCGTGTTGCAGGGTTCGACTGTAACGTATCGACAAAGACCGTTACATTTTCATGAGAAGTTGACACCATAAGCTTGGATAAGAACAAATATTATAATAAAACTAATAGTTTAATATTTGAAATATGAAACATAGAAACCTCCACTGGTAAAATAATGAAGGTAGTAGATGCGATAATTAAAAAAAGAATTAGTATTTTGTGTGTATAAGAAACAAAATGAATAGGCGAAAAGACAAAGATAATAGAGAACTCGAGTTTTAAATTATGATACACAAGAAAGAGTAAAACAAGAAATGAAGTGGGTGTTATTGTAAATAGTTCGTTAAAGGATGAAGTTGTAGAAGTAGTTAGAAAAGGAAATAAAATTATAGCTTTCAAGATAATAGTAACGAAAGAAACTATAATGTAATTTGCATATATGCACCTCAAGTAGGATTAGATAAAGCTGTCAAATCAAGGTTTTGGGACATCCTACATGAAGTATTATAAAATATTCCGCCAAATGAAATGATTTTTATAGGAAGCGATCTAAATGGGCATGTCGGAATGAAAAATAAGGAATATGAGAATGTACATGGAGGTTATGGATTTGGAACGAGAAATGAAGAAGGAAAAATTATATTAGATTTTGCGATAGCATATGACCTTTTATTAGCTAATATATATTTTTAAAAAAGAGAAGAACACTTGGTCATGTTTAAAAGAGGGAATAATAAATCGCAAATTATCTTTATTATGATTAGGAGGAGGGATAGAAAGATTTGTAAAAATTACAAGGTATCCCTAGAGAAAATTTAACTACCCAATCTAGGTTAGTAGTATTGAATATACGCCTCAAGCATAGTATCAATAGAAAGAAAATATATACAACTTCTAAAATTAAGTGATGGAAGTTAAAGGATGAGAAGTAAAACATATTTAAGGAGAAGATAGGAGGAGTACAAACATTAGGAGAAATATGTGATGACCTTAATATAATATGGAATAAGATGATATCAAAGTTGAAAATAATAGCTAAAAGTGTACTCGGTAAGTCAAAGGGACATGCATCACTAAGTAAGAAATCTTGATGGTAGAATGAGAAAGTACAAGAGAAAGTGAAGGGAAAACGAACAATTTATAAGGAATTATATATTTATAAGAACAAGGAAAACTTAAAAAAATATACATTAGCTAAGAAAATAATGAATGAAACAAAGAATGAAACTTTTGAACGATTATATCAAAAATTAGCTACAAAAGAAGGGGAAAGAGATATTTATAGAATAATTAAATTGAGAGAAAGAAAGGCAAAAGATCTTACCCAAATAAAATGTATTAAAGATGAATTCAATAGGGTACTAATAAACGATGGAGAAATAAAAGAGCAGTGGAAGAGGTATTTTCATCAATTTTTTAATAAAAATTTAGGTGACTAACTTAACATAGGTAATTTAAGTAGGTCAAATGAGTATGAAAATTTAAATTTTTATAGTAGAATTCAAACTTCAGATGTAGAACAAACTTTAAATGGGATGCACAATGGAAAATTTGTTGGACCTGATGATATTCCGATAGGGTATGGAAGTGCCTAGGGAAACAAGGTATTAAATGACTTACAAAATTATTTAACATGATATTGAAAACGAAAAAATGTCTAATCAATAGAGGGTAAGTACTCTAGTTCCTTAATATAAGAACAAGAGAGACATACAAAAATATGTAAATTATAGGGGTATTAAACTAATGAGTTATACCATTAAACTTTGAGAAAGGGTAATAGAAAAAAAAATTAAGGAAGAAGACCGCGGTGACCGAAAATCAATTTGGGTTCATGCTTGGAAGGTCGACAATAGAAGTTATACATCTTCTTAGGCAACTAATTGAAAA
>JBBUKS010040583.1:0-10604 GCA_038050645.1 Hedychium gardnerianum | reverse complement strand
ACGGATCCGATGGCAAAGGATCTAGGGCTTTCCGCTGCGCATTTGCGTGTTTAGCGCCCTAGAATTCCTTACACAAATCTATAGCAATTTCTCCTTTTTCTAGTTCTGTTATAACTGTTATTGAGTTGTGTCTTTCTGAGTACTGACCTTGCTGTATCCCCTTCGCAAAATTGACCTGGGCTCTTACTGCTATTGTTAATTTCTCTTTGTGAGCACTTGATCTAGTTTGTATCTTGCATGGGCTGCTTCTCCTCAATATTCTAATATGCATTTGTGTCAATCTGGTGGACTGCCTATTCATTATTATTTGATGCTGTTGTAAGGTTCCTTTGATTATGAAACTGATGTTGTGCATGCTTCCCAGCTTGAATTTTCAGTGTTCCAGTTTTAATATCGGAAACAATAATAGTATCAGTGGCTATCCTGGGTTCCATGCTCTTTTGGCGTTGACATATTACTGTTGCTTTTGTTGTTGTTTGCTTTCCTGGTGTGTTCGTGCAAGGTGAAGAGACTACTACTTCTGTTGTTCTTGATGTATGCTCAGCACTGACCGTTGCTGATTCTAATATTGCTATAGGAGGTGACATCTTGCCATCTACCATTGTCAATTCTTGCAATTATCCTAGGTTCATTAAGCTTGTGAGCATGCTTGGAGTAACTAGATCTACCTTATTAGGCCTTGCCTGATATTGGCAGTGCTGCAGAATAGAATTACCAATCTAAAAATGCAACTGTATTGTGCCAGTCTCACTGACGAGAGCCATTTCTACTATTCCTCCACAGTGATTCCCATTGAGTGATGTTGTATCTGCTCTTGTTTGGCCTGTTGAAACACTACATGAGCCTAAAACAGATAATCAATATGGATCTGAGTTGCATTGCTTTGGGAGCTGTTGGTTTCTATCAAGTATGTTTGATCTAGCTTGTGTGCTCCCAGTTAGTTGCCCAGGTATTTGCTGCTGCCTATCAGATATGCAAGCTTGCATTTGTATTGAATCTAATTTAGAAAGTGAGTTGGTTGGTACAGTGACCATTGTTGTAACTGTTGGTGCTAAATTTGAAGTGCACTATTTTGGGAGCTGGTTACTCTTCTCCTTCCAATTTGTTTGAGTTTGCAATTGCTTAGGTACTTGTTCAGTTCTGCTCTAGTGTCCATCAGGTGCACTTGCTATCCTTAACCTGAAACTGGGATGGAATCTGAAATTGAAACTGAACTAGTTAGAACAGTGCATAAATTAGAATCTGCTTGAGCTGAAACTATTCTCCCCTAATTTCTATCTATTGAGGCCACAATAGGTGCTTTGCCTTGATATTTTGATATACCTAGAAAACTTTATTGTTGACTATTCCTGTCTGTGACATTTGATAGATGAACCACCGGACAGGTAGGAGAGAAGCTAGAGAAGTCACCTATCTGCCAAGGAGCAAGGAATCCCGATACATGTCCAGCCTGTAGGGAGACCACCAAAGGGAAAGAAAAGATATCAGAATGGTGGCCCGGGGGATGTCCAAATTTAACCACTCCAACGCTCAAATTATATTTATGGAGATATGGAGAAGATGAACAGTAGTGGCGTCGAAAGATTAGAGCATACCTTTGCTCACGAAGCCTCTTTATAATACTACCACCGTATTTTTCTCTTTCTTGTATAAGTATTAATTATAGATATAATAAGTAGCATACTTTAATAAAGAAGTCATCCTATCGTATCTACCAGTATCAAGGGATCAAGATACGGGGATGGTACTCCATGTGCTCTGACAGCTCACGTATTATGTCAGAGTAGGCGCCATCATGAACTTAGGTGGCCCTTAGGACGTAAAATACTTGGGCTGGGGCCGTGAGCCCGTTAATCCGAGCTTCTGGAGAATAATGACTTGCTATGTGAAAGAGTATCATATCCTGGTGGATAAGCAAAGATGGGCAGAGCGGGCACGATCGGTAGGAGCAACACGTGTCCGATCGGTGAGACGATTCAGAGGAATGGCTAGTTGGCGTGAGGATCAAAGGGACACTTTAAGAATCATTGTCTAACTGGAGACAAGAAGAGCATACCTGATCGACTATATTGCCCTGTTCGACCCAATATTAGCGTGGCCCCTTCTTGACTTCATCCGATCGGGGTTGAAAAGAGCATGTACGATCCGCTACCCATGTCCTAATCGGCTCGATATTTAGCGTAAATGGACCATCGCTCGTCTAATTTTCCCAACTGGGAGAAAAGTTTATCCTACCGAGGAGAGGAAGAGCATACCCAACAGGCTACATTGCCCTGTTCGGCCTAATATTAGCGTGGACCCTTCTCGACTTCATATGACCGGGGGTGAAAAGAGCAAAGATGGGCAGAGCGAGCACAGTCGGTAGGAGCAATGCATGTCCAATCGATGAGATGATTCGGGGGAGTGGCCGGTCGGCATGAGGATTAAAGGGACACTTTAAGAATCGTTATTCGATCGGGGATAGGAAGAGCATACTCGACCAGCTACATTGCCCTATTCGGCCCAATATTAGAATTGACCTTTCTTGACTTTTACCTTCATCTAAGCATGGTGTTTGACTTTCGGGGCTACATGGACACTCACCGTATCACAAACCTCTCCTCAAGTCCAGTTAAAGGAGCGTTAGCCAGATTGACTGGATAACGTGTTCTGTTGTTTCAAAAATAGGGTCACATCGGGGTCGCCACATGCCATGAGTAAATCTTTGGGCATGTTTCAAGCATTTAATGATGCGACATGAAAACTATTTATTGTAGCATGGCGAGCATTTAAAGCGGCAGGGGGGGGCATGACATGATAAACCTCGACTTCCGAGTCGAACGTGTCACTTTTGTCCTTTTTCGAGGTCACGTCAGTTAGCATGACATGATGGATTATGGAAATGAGGCGTCGTACGGATCCAAATGATGATGAGGATTGTCTCAACAAGCATGCTAGATCAGATGGTGGAGATTCCCACCTTTTTATAGCTTTTAGATCGGATGGATGTGGCAAATCGAATGGAGATATATATTAGGTCAGAGGGAGCTACTGTTTCATTATGCTTTCTTAAATCCTTTGCACGTTACCGGTGGCATCTCCTCCAACATTCCTTTTGATTGCTTCGATGATCACCATAAGTTCATTCCTTCATCATCTTCTTTCTTCTTCTTTCTTTCTGGTATGACTAGGGCACATCCGTTGTCACCCTGGTACTAGTCCATTCCCTCGGTATTCCTTCGAGAGGATCAGGATGAGATGTGATTGACCTACGACATCTCCCTAGAGTATAGGATCCGAATAACCCGACTGGACAACGTGCCCTTCTAGTCGCCCTCGGGCTTTCTCACCTTTTTCCATGGTCAACTTGTGAGTGATCTTCGTTTCCCCATCCTAGAGTTCTTTAGCGATGTGTCACTGTATTTCCAGATCCCTCTTCACTAGTTAGCCTCAAATTCCTTTAGGATCCTCTATGGTGTAGCCATAATATTTAGGTTATACTAAATCCTAGTAATCCCCATCTTTTTCCACTACTTTTTCTACCCCAAGCATCAGGAGGTAAGGGTTTTCTACTTTATGGCCTGGACGGGTTGTCACTTCCTAGACAAATATTTGTCACTTCCTTTTGTTTTCCCAACCACCTAGCAAGCAGAGTTGTCGCTACAGCTGCCACTCAATCGACACAAGAAGCTTCCCAAGTAGTAGAGGGCATTGGAGATTCTCACCGATATGTGCTTCGATGCTACCAAAATCATCCAGAATGAAGGCTTGTTGTACCGAGCCTGACTGAGCCCGAATGCGACCGATTTGGAAGAACCGCTCAGTGAGTTTTTTACTATAATTTTCTGTTGTGAGAAGTAACTCACGCCTTTTTTGTAATGTAGTTTCCACCATGTTGAACATCTCGATCAGCAAGCAAATGAAGTGGAACCGTGCGACCATGCAAGCGCTGCTGATACCATAGGTGTTTGAGGATGCAACCAACGATGTCGATCTGCCCCTCGCAATTGGCTTCCAGGAGGAAGCATCCAGTCGAATGGGAGAAATATCAGAACCATCGGCAGAGGGGGCCAGTCTGATGGATGAAACGACGGAGCCGGTCGACCAATCTATTAGTCGAGCGGGCGAAACATTAACACTCATCGAGGAGACAGGCGAAAAAACATCCCCGTCCCTAGTCGTGCTCCTTCCCAATTGAAGAAAAAAAGGTGCCAATTATTCACCAAACCAATAGCAGGGCACGCCCGAGGGACTAGTAACTCCATCAGGTCCTCCTATCATCTTGGATGACTACCCGATCAGTCAAACGTTCCTTCTCCATGGCCAAGTCCTCAGCAATCGAGCCCTCAAAATTCTAGCCAGATGTTAGGAACACAGGAGGGACGTCTAACCGATACCCCGCTACATAGGGGTACATCACCTGAGAAGACGCCTACATTAGAACCGGTCGATGCAATTATTGCTTCGGCGCCCTCTCCTGCTATAGATCTAGAAAAGACTATCTGAGTGGCTGAAGCTCTTTGTTGCTCGAATTTGCTGAGCCTACTCAGGGTGAGTAATTATACTATAGAGCTTCAGCTTCTCGAAACGCTAAAGGTCAATCGTCGTGCCAACACCTCCATCATGAGGGTAAGCCTTCGGTCGACATTAATACCTTCCACTATTTTAGCTTTTCAGATAACTTTGCATGTTTTGCAGCTGTGGTTGGAGCACTTGAAGGTTCACAACCGAGTGCCCCACTTGGTGAAGCGCGTGCAAACGTTGCAGTAAAACATGGCCAGCCTAGAGGCCAAGCTTGCCTAGCCATCTCGAGAGGTGGAAACAACCAAGGCAAAGGTGGTTCGATGCAAAGAGTAGAGTCAACTACAGGCAAAGATGTTTGCTCATTTGAGGGAGGAGCTCGAATATGCCCGGGCGAGTGTTACTACTCTGGAGTAGGAGTTAGAGGTAGTTGTTAGTAGGGAGCAGGAATCCTGCAGACTCAATTGGCTCCGTTAACTACTGAGAGGGGCCAACTGGCATCTTGAGAGGCCACACAAGAGACCCACATTTCCTGGAAGGAGGAATGAATTGCAGGTTTGGAGAAAACTATTGCCGAGCTACACCAGCAAGTGGCCCTTGCGGTGGAGGCCAAGGAGACACTAAAGAAGCAGGCTATCGAGGTGATAGAGGAGCGGGGACAGATGTTTGTTCAGCTGGAGATGGTACATGCCAAGATAGAAGCTTGCAAGGCGGGAGTGCAAGGCGGGAGAAGAAGAGCATCGGGCGGGCTTCAAGTAGGACTTTCTTCATTCATAGGAATATTTTGACCTACTTGATGCTCAAGTATGGAAGAGACTCTAATAGGAATTCGAAGGGGCAATCAAACAGGTCCATAAGGCTGGGTATCTGCCGCCTAGAGGAGTTTGGAGGATTTTCGATGAACTCCCGAAGGTGGCCCGACCAATAGGTCCTTGGGCGATCAGATCAGAAAACTTTGGAAGGTTTCCGACTGAGGAGTTTTTAGAGAATTTTTGATGGAGAACTCCCAAAGGTGGCCCGATCGATAGGTCCTTGAGCGATCCAATTGAGAAACTTTGGAAGGTTTCCGACTGAGGAGTTCTTTGGATAATTTTTTATGGAGAAATCCTAAAGGTGGCCAGACCGATAGGTCCTTGGGCACTTCGATCATGAAACTTTGGAAGGTTTTTAACCGAAGAGTTTTTTTGGAGAATTTTTTATGGAGAACTCTTGAAGGTGGCCCGCCCGATAGGTCCTTGAGCGCTCCGATCGGGAAACTTTGGAAGGTTTCCGACCGTGGAGTTCTTTGGAGAATTTTTGATGGAGAACTCCTGAAGATGGCCCGACCGATAGGTCATTGGGCGCTCTGATCGAGAAACTTTGGAAGGTTTCTGACTGAGGAGTTTTTTGGAGAATTTTCAATGGAGAACTTCCGAAGGTGGCCCAACTGATAGGTCCTTAGGTGATCCGATCGAGAAACTTTCGAAGGTTTTCGACCGAGGAGTTCTTTGGAGAATTTTTGATGGAGAACTCTCGAAGGTGGCCCGACCGATAGGTCCTTGGGTGCTCTGATCGGGAAACTTTTGAAGGTTTCTGATCGAGGAGTTTTTTTATTGAATTTTTGATGAATTCCCAAAAGTGGCTCGACTTATAGGTCCTTGGGCGATCCGATCGGGAAACTTTGGAAGGTTTCCGACCGAGGAGTTCTTTGGAGAATTTTCGATGGAGAACTCCCGAAGGTGGACCAACCGATAGGTTCTTGGACGCTCTGATAGAGGAACTTTGGAAGGTTTCCGACCGAGGAGTTCTTTGGACCATAAACAGGGTAATTGCTGATGGAGATTCCTACTAAGAGGTCGTTGAATCCTGAAAAGAGAAATTGTTGATGCAGATTCTGACCAAGAGGCCGTTGAACCCTGAAAAGACCAATTGCTGATGGAGATTCCAACCGAGAGGCTGTTGAACCCTGAAAAGGTCAATTACTGATGGAGATTCCAACTAAGACATTGTTGAACCCTGAAAAGGGCAATTGCTAATGAAAATTCCAACCGAGAGGTCATTGAACCCTAAAAAGGATAATTGCTGATGGAGATTCCGATTGAAAGGTCGTTGAACCCTATAAAGGGGAATTACTGATGGAGATTCTGACTGAGTGGTTGGCGATTTTATCAGTCTAGCGATGGAGCACCGCTTGGCTTGAGCATTTTCATTGACAAACAAGAATGTACAGGGTGGGGCATAACTAAAAGCAGATTGAAAGGATTCAATTTCACTATGCCTGATAGGGCTGGTCGAGCTTCTTGCCTTTGCAATCCTACAAGTAATAGGAAGCTAAACTAAGTTTACCAATGACACGATAGGGTCCTTGCCATTGTGGTTCTAGCTTTTGGAAGTCTCTGACTGACTTAATTTTCCTCTAGACAAGATCGCCGACTTGGAAAGTTCAAGGAATAACTCTCTTGTTGTATGTTTGACACATCCTTTGTTGATAAGCTGTAAGCCGAGCGACAATCTTCTCTTTAATTTTCGTGATCAAATCTAAGTCGACGAATTGATTGTTGTCGTTGTCTTGGTTATATGAGCTACACCGAACGGATTCTTCACTGACTTCAACTTGTACTATGACTCCCCCCCCCACCACCATAGACTAGGTGGAAGGGAGTCTGACCAATACTCTCATGAGGAGTAGTCCGGTAAGCCCAAAGGATGCTCGACAACTCATCAACCCAACTACCCTTCACATGATCCAGTTTCATTTTGAGTCCCCGAATAAGCTCCCGATTGACCACTTTCTCTTGGACATTGTTTTGCGGGTAGACCACAGAAGTGAAGGCTTGCTGAATGTCGAGGCCTTCGCACCACTCTCTGAGCTTGCGGCCTTGGAACTGCCGATCATTGTCAGATACAAACTTGTGAAGTATACCAAACCGGTAGACAACATGTATCCATAAGAACTTCATAACAGCCTCTTCAGTTATCCAGTTATTCGAGCCAGCGCCTTTGCTTCTACCTACTTGGAGAAATAATCCACTGCTACTAAGAGAAATTTTTTTTGTTGTGGCCCGATCGGGAACGGTTCTACTATATCCATCCCCTATTGATCAAAAGGGTAGGAGACAGTTGAAGTCGTGAGTAGCTCGGTCGGATGATGAGAGAGATGTTGACGTTTCTAGCAATGGATGCAAGTAGCAACGATCTAAGTAGTGTCGTCTTGTAAAATTGGCCAAAAATACCCGGCCAATAATATTTTTAGAGCAAGCGTCCAACTTCCAATATGATTGCCACAAATGCCCTCATGATTTTTTCGCATGACATATTCAATGTCATTAGGTTTAAGGCATTTGAGAAGGGGGCATGAGAAAACTTGCCAGTATAAATGGTTACCGATCAGGGTGAATCAAGCACCCTTCTTTTAAGTAGTCGCGCCTACTCATAGTCGACGGGTAATGTCCCATGCTTCAGAAAGGCAATAAATTGGGTCCTCCAATTGGCTACACCCTCCTGAAGCAATATTTGATCTATTTGAGAAATAAACAGAGTCTGGGCATGTGAATCCTCCAAGGTCTAGGTGGCCAATGTGCTTGCCATTTTGGCTAACTCATCGACCTTGAGATTATCTGCTTGGGAGATTTTCTAGAGCACAACTTCTTGGAAATTAGTTTTCAATTGGTTAAAGGCTTCAACATATCATTGCATCCGTTCATTCTTAACTTCAAAACTTTCGTCTAATTGCTGGATGACCAATTGTGAATCTGAATGAATGATAACCTGAGAGGCGCCAACTTGATTGGACACCTGAAGACTAGCAAGCAATGCTTCATATTCTGCTTCATTGTTAGCGGCTTGAAAGTTTAGACGAACAACCAACTATAGTACCTCCTCCCAGGGGGAGATTAATAATACCCAACTCCACTACCTTGTCGAGAAGATGATCCATCCACAAAGACTTTCCAAGGGCCCTTCGAATCGAGAGTTGAAGTTTCAGTCATGAAATCCACAAAGCCTTGAGCTTTGATGGTTGTACAAGGCTGATATTGGATATCATATTTACTCATCTCCATGGTCAATTTGATCAATCGGCAGGAAGCCTCCGGATTGGTCAACACCCTACCCAAGGTGTTATTAGTAAGGACGGTGATTGGGTGGGAGAGGAAAGAAAAGCCCGAAAGCCAGCTTTTACAAGATAGTATATCTGGTTTCTGCATCCTTTAATAAATGACTTGTAAAATAAATCGGGCATTAATTGTTACCATCCTCACATAGCAAGACAGAGCTGACCGCCCCTTCTGAGGATGATAAGTATATTAATAATCTCTCTCCCAAGACCGACTTAGACAGGAGTGGCAGGCTCGATAAATACTCCTTCAGTTCGGCGAAAGCTTTGTCACAACTTTTGTCCCACTCGAACTTAGAAGCTTTACGAAGTGTCTTAAATAAAGGCAAGCTCCAATTGGCCGATCAGGAGATGAACTGAGAAAGGACCGTGAGGCGGTCGACAAGTCCTTGTGCTTCTCATAGATTGTGCGGTGGAGCCATATTTTGGACATCATGAACTTTCTCGGGGTTAACTTCAATCCCTTGTTCAGTCACCACGTATTCGAGGAAACGCCCACTTGTGACGCCAAAGAGGCATTTGCTTGGGTTTAGCTTGAGCCCATACTCCCTTTGAGTTCGGCAGGTCTCTTCAATATCTAGTATTAAATATTTAGACTGAACAATCTTAATCAGGATATCATCGACATATACTTCAATATTCCTTCCGACTTGATGCTTGAATACCTGATCCATCAGCCGTTGATAAGTAGTGCCTGTATTTTTTAGGTCAAACGACATAACATTATAGCAAAAAGTTTCATCTAAGGTGACGAAACTAATCTTTTCCCAGCCTCTAGGAGCCAGAGGAATTTGATGATAGTCTTGATAGGTGTCCAACATACATATAAGCTTACATTTGGAGGTAAAGTCTATTGGTAACTTCTCGAGGGGACCAGGGAAAGACATTGTGATTTCTTGAAAGACAGTCAATCAGATTTTGCTTGAGCTCTGGTGGAAGGTCTGTAGCGACCCGAGTGACACCGTTCGTTTGATAGGGATTAATTTTAATTTCCTCATGTCCTTCCGCCGGTCGGGTTATTGATGCATCCTGAACAATTTGCACTTGATTTTCTTGGGTTCTTCAAGTCTTGCGAGAATTAGCTCGGACAATATCAACATAACATTTCTGGGTGGCTGATTGATTTCTTTTCACTTCCCCAACCCGATCTTCCATAGGGAACTTCATTTTTTTGGTGTAATGTGGAAACCACAGTTTCAAAAGCATTTAGCACAGGTATCCCCAATATAACATTGTATGCAGAGGTGGTATCCACAACAAGAAATGGTGTACATCGTGTCCTCTCCAAAGGTTCTTCTCCCGGGGGTTAAGGAAAGCATTATCTGGCCACGCGGTTGTATTTGCTTCCTGGCGAATCCTTATAATAGGGTCGCCATAGGTTGAAGTTCTTCATCCTAAATTTGTATTTGATCTAGGGCTCACTTGAATATAATGTTAACCGAACTGCTTATGTCAATGAAAACCCTTTTCACAATATAATTAGTTATAATGGCATGAATTACCAGGGCATCTTCGTGAGGAGATTTTACTCCTTCTAAATCTTAAGGCCTAAAGCTGATAGAGGGGCCCTTTTTCCTCCCATGACTAGTGCCAACTTGGTAATTTTCCAAGCATTGAATATGAGCCTTCCGGGCTCTATTGGAATCCCCGTTAGTTGGGTCTCTGAAAATCATTTGCACAGTGTCCCGCTGAGGAGTTTTGCCTTTTTCTTTTTCCCGATTGGTTTCTTGTCGAGGTTGAGACACCTCTCAGGGCCGCCGAGGGGGTGATCGATCACACTTCTCCGATTGATGATTACCCTTCCTCTTCTCCAACTGGTGATTATCATCCCAGTGAGTGGCTCGGGGAGAAGAATGCTGAGAGGCCTCTGTAAGGAATTCTAGGGCGCTAAACACGCAAATGCGCAGCGGAAAGCCCTAGATCCTTTGCCACCAGATCCGTGTGAAGATAAAAACATTTACATATACTAGGTTTTCTTCTAGATCTACACTAGATCTACATGTTAGAGTGT
>JBBUKS010040572.1:0-10604 GCA_038050645.1 Hedychium gardnerianum | reverse complement strand
ATGTAGGCTCGTTGAGACCAACAAGCATTACATCACCGTGGTCAGACAAGAGAAAAGAATATCTCTCAGGTTGACGATGTATCCTATCAGACCTGCGCAGAGCTTGTTCTACATGAACAGGTTGTTGCTCCACAATTCCTTGCAATGCAACTGAGTTATAATCCACAACACTTTGTGGTGCCTGTTCTAACTGTACGACACTCCAGCTACCACTGTTCTCAAGTGGGCAATTGGATAGTATGCAAAATAGCTATATAGCTACTAACATAGAAGGTCTTTGTCTGCACGTAACTCCAGCTATCACTACCTCGAGTGACCGAGTGAGCACAACAAGACATGATGCACACCATTCCAACAACCACTAACCCGGGTGGATGAGTGGGCATATATGGCTAACAACTCTCTCAACCATAAGGAAGATCATATTCGGTAGCATTCATGAAATGCAATGTATACAATCACAATTAGCAAGGTAAACCACCTATGGCACACACCACACATGTGTCTACAACTACAACCAGAAGAATAAACCCCCTATGGTACACACCACACATGTGTGTACAACTACAAAACATAGATAGCCAAAATGAGACTGCATGGATATTAAAATGATCAACTCAAAGATCAAGCAACCAAGTATCAAACTCAAGCAAGAATAAGAAT
This sequence comes from Hedychium gardnerianum, assembly GCA_038050645.1. NCBI lineage: Eukaryota > Viridiplantae > Streptophyta > Magnoliopsida > Zingiberales > Zingiberaceae > Hedychium > Hedychium gardnerianum. Next base: position 9,941 of record JBBUKS010040572.1, on the reverse strand, counting down.
AGAGTAAAGCTAATAAAACTACCTATCAAGTCTATATCTCATGCACTAAGGACAATATCCTAAAGAGAGCAAGGAAAGAAGTACCCACCTGATCTATAGGATCATGCTAAGTGATGTAGAACACAAATTATAAACAAGTCCTACCGTAAATCAAGTAAGAAACCTAATCCTAAACCACTTAGGAAACCCTATTTAGTTCAACCTAATTAATCCACATTTCCTTTATAGCAAAATACCTTCCCCTTTACTGCATAGGTTGACAGTGGCATGGAGTATGATCGATGATGATTGTAGACCGGAAGTGGTCGGTGCTTGAGTGAGGACAGGAGAGGTCTTGGTTAACCATGAAGTTTGCAGCTGTGAACATGAGATAGAAGTGGTGGCCGCAGCCTGGTCTGGTAGAGGCATCTGTGGACTGTAGTGGTGATTAACGCCTAGCTTAGGAGCAATGGCTGGGGGGCTATAGTGGTGGTTGTGTCTGGAGAAAAGTTGGTGAAGCCTAGCCAGTGGCGATGAGGCGGTGGTGATGGCTGACGAAGAGAGGTGGCAGCGACGGGTGAGGGATAGAGGCGGTGGTGGTCGCGGCTGTGGCCTGGCAGTGGCGGCTACTGGCCCGCCGCAATGGCTGCATCGTGTAGCTAGCCGCGGCGGTGGCCATGGGTTGGAGGGACGGCAGCGATGGCTACTAATGTGAGTAGATTATATATATGCTCTTTGCATGTTATCATTTACAGAATGTGTTTCGGAGCAAAATAGAACCTAAATGGAGAGCAAAGTAGAAAGCATAATAGAAAGAAGAGCAGTCAGGCCAAAACCCTTGTCGTGCCTCCCAGGCACGGGCAAGGCACTGGCCGTGCCCCCCAGGCACGGGCATGCCTCAGTCACAGGAGGAGCTCAAGGCATGGTCGTGTCTCCCAGACATGGCCGTGTGACATTTCTGAAGAAAGCCAAGGCACATCCGTGTGTCTCAGACACAGCCGTGTGTCATTCCTGGGAGAACTTCAAGCACGACCATGTGTCTCAAACACGGCCGTGTCTGGCTAGCAGTTCTTTCTCAACCCTGGGTTATGCCTTATAGGCATGACCATGCCTCCACTTTACTCATTCTCAAGAGCAGGTCGTGCCTCCCAGGCACGACCATGTGCCAAAAAAACATGGGTCGTGCCCCATGTCTATAAAAGAGGGTGTTTACCCCTTTCTCAGGGGGGGCGGGGGTTGTTCTTCCTTTCTAGGGAGAACACTAGGTCCATCCATACTTTATTTCTAGAGATTTCTCCAGCGATCTGAGGCGGATTTCTTCAATCCATCCATCATCCAAGCAAGGAGAGCACTCCCGTAGGCCAAGACATCAACCAACTAAGCATTCCTCCCCTCTTCTCTTAGATCAGAATAGAATGCTTATTTACTTGTCTTTGTATTTTCTCTCTTTGTCTATGGAGTAGATTTCTTTATCTATGATGTGATTGATAATTTATGAACTATGGATATGCCAATTTCCTATTTATATGAGATGTTGCAACTTATGCTATATGTGTTGTGTCTTGTACATGTTTGACGAAATGTGTATGTGAATGATACATGTAGATCTCTAGTGTTTGCTTCTATGTTAAGGTTGCTACTAGACTGGATAATCGAGAGATCCTTAGTGACAAAGGATACTCATTCAACTGAACATTTATTCCCTTAGTGACAAAAGGCAACGACACTTATTCCACTATCTAGAGTTAAAAGATTTTTGACATAGGAACTTACCCTAATTCATAGGAGTAATATTGAGAATTAGGAGATGAACATGTTATAGAGACATTATCTAGCATCATAGTGAAACTAAAAGCCTAGAATCGCTCCCTAAACCAACCTTCACAACTCACTTCCCTCTCTTCTGGACCTAGACCTCACAACTCTCTCTCTCTCTTTCTCTCTCTCTCTCTCTCTCAAGCTCTTTCTCACACTTTCTCTCTTTTAAGTTCACAAGCTCCCAACTCGATTAATCTAGCTACTAGCTTCACAAAATCACTCGTGCATTAATCTGCAATCCCTATAGATACAATAATCTTTTATATTACTGACGATGTTACCATGCACTTGTAGTTACGTAACAGGCACATACATGTACATGACTTGCACTAACGCAGAAAGGGCTACATTAGCTATATATCATCAATGTGATCAAGTTGATACTTGGTGGATGATGCAGAGGATGATTTACGAGATCAGTCCATGACTTGGATTTTATTTCATGATGCCTTTGAGAGACATTAGATGGACCATTGTTGGATAAGAATTGGTAGAATTCTTACACTCAGATCACATGACTTAGCGGTATCTCTGCCATCTGGAGAGATCCTAACCATTAGTCAAGAAGTCAAGAGATGCCCCTTGGACTTCGATAGTCATGCACTAGTAGTGGATCTTCAGGTGCTTGCTATGATAGAAGTGGATATCATCCTGGACATGAATTGGTTGACTACCTACTATGCTATAGTTGACTATTGAGCAAGAGTAGTCACTTTCTAACTTTCGGATCACCCCTCTTGGAATTCGTTGGGACAAAGGATGATGAGATATCTACAGTCATTGATTAAGGCTGAGTAAGATGGTGCTTCACAGCTCTTGGACATTCCTATAGTTCGAGAATCCCTAGACGTATTTTCAGAAGAATTCCCTGACTTGCCTTGAAAAGGCAAGTGGAGTTTATGATTGAGTCAATTATGGGTACGGTACCGGTATCAAAGACTCCATACAGAGTAACTCCAAAGGAATTGGAGGAGTTGAAGATTTAGTTACAAGAGTTGTTGGATAGAGGATTTATCCACCCTAGATTTTCTCCTTGGAGTGCTCTAGTGCTCTTTGTCAAAAAGAATGACGGATCACTAAGACTTTGTATAGACTATCGACAATTGAATTTCGTGACTATCAAAAAGAAATATTCCCTACCATGGATAGAGGATTTAATTGATCAGCTGAAGAATACATGTGTATACTCTAAGATTAATTTGCGCTCTAGCTATCATCAACTTAGAGTAAGGGATGTAGATGTACAGAAGACAGCATTTCGAACGCATTATGGACATTACGAGTTTTTAGTGATGCCATGTGGACTTACCAATACTCTAGCAGTTTTCATGGACTTGATGAACCGAGTATTCCTGGAGTATTTTGATCAGTTTGTCATTGTCTTCATAGACGACACTCTAATATATTCCCAGTCAGAAGTGGAGCATGAACATCTTCGCATAATTTTGGAGACGCTTCGATGAGAATGTCTCTATGCGAAGTTCTGTAACTATGCATTCTGGCTATCTTCTGTGGGCCCTGCCATTGACTTGTCTATCCAGGAAGGAATTAAAGTGTATTTGGACAGTGGCTTGTGAGGTAAGTTTTCAAGAGCTCAAACAAAGACTAGTAACTACGCCCGTCTTAGTGCTTCCTTCCAAGGAAGACGATTTTGTGTTCTACACTGATGCATCGCTGCAAGGATTAGGTGCAGTTCTGATGCAGCATGCATGGGTGGTATCATATGCTTCTCTCTAGCTGGAGAATCACGAGAAGAACTACCCTGTCCACGATTTGGAATTAGCGGCTATTATCTTTGCGCTGAAAATATGGGGACATCATCTGTATGGGGTTCTAGCTAGTCACCGAGTAGCAATTATAGACTTGATACAGAGTTTCTTAGAGTTGGAACTAGTAGAACGAGGACAAATAGAGCATGGAATTTTCGTATCCATGGTTGCTAGGTCCCCCATTGTGGAATAAATTAAATAAGCACAGGCTAGTGATCATCATCTGCGGTATCTATGTAGTAGAGTGATTTTAGGACAATAGACAGAATTCTCTTGTGATGAGAAATGACATCCTGTATTTTCGAGGAAGGCTGTGTGTACCTAATTCACGCCCAATCAAAGAGAACTTACTTCAGGAAGCACATCGATCCAGATTCACAATTTATCTAAGTGGTACCCGAATGTATAGAGACTTAAAATGCTCTTACTAGTGGAATGGAATGAAAAAGAACATAAGGGATTTCATCGTTCGATGTCTGATATGTCAGCAAGTGAAAGCTGAGCATCAGAGACTAGCAGGGTTGCTTCAGAAAATTCTGATACAGGAATGCAAGTGGGAACATATTACTATGTACTTAGTGGTAGGGTTATCCCAAACACGGAAAGGACATGATGCAATTTGGGTGATCATTGATCGATTAACCAAATCCACACATTTTTTATGATTCGTAAGATAGACTCTTTGGATCGCTTGGCGGAGTTATATAGTAGAGAGATTACCATACTTCATGGTATACCTCTGAGTATTATATCAAATAGAGATCCGCGTTTCACTTCATGATTCTGGCAGAGTTTTCAGCAGGCCTGGGTACAAAACTTTATTTTAGCACAGCCTTTCATCCACAAACTGATGGACAGTAAGAGCGTACTATACAAACACTTGAGGATCTGTTGAGAGCATGTGTGATGGATTTTGGGGGCAGTTGAAAAAATCATTTACACCTAGTAGAATTTGTGTACAATAATAGCTATCATTCTGCGATTCAGATGACATCGTTTGAGGCTTTGTGTGATAGAACTTGTCGAGATCTCCTACCTTAAGGGAAGAGGTTAGCAAACCACAAATGTTGGGGCCATAGAGCATTCAGCATGATGCAGAGTTGATATGTATTATCAGATGGAGAATGTTGGAGGCTTAGAATAGACAAAAGAGTTATGCAGACCAGAGACTCAAACCTCTGGAGTTTTCTGTTGATGATCATGTGTTTCTGCGGGTTTCTCCCATTAAAGGAATTAAAAGATTTGGTCTGAAGGGAAAGTTAGCTCCTTGTTACATTGGACCCTTTCAAATTCTTGAGAGGATAGGTGAGGTGGCCTATTTGTTGGCACTACCACCGACCCTTGCGGGTGTACATAATGCGTTTCATGTATCCATGATGAAGAAGTACGTGCCAGACCCTACCCATATTCTGAGGGATGTGTCGATTCCACTTTAGCCTAATGCTTCTTATGTGGAGGTTCCTATGCGGATTCTGGATCACAAGGAATGTCAATTGCGGAACAAAATCATTTGATTCGTCATGATTGGATGGCAACATCATTCTGATGAGGAGACAACCAAAGAGCTTGAGGATAAGATCTGAGCTCAATACCCTCATTTATTTACATAAGGTGCGTAAAGTTTTATTCAATACTTAAATGGTTTGAATATGCTATTGTTCGATTACCGCACCTAGATAGTAAATTTGGGGACTAAAGTTTTATTAATGGAGGAGAATGTTAAATATGACAAATAAAAAAATAGTTAAATAATGTGTGTTAATCGAGAAATATGTTTATAGAATTTTTTGGGAATTTTTAGAAATGCTTTTGGATTTAATCGGAGCTAATATGACGAGTTTAAGGGGATATAAATAATAAGCTTTTAGGGAGCCTATTTGAAATATTAATTAAGTTGGGATTTGATTGATTTCTCTAACCTAAGTTGGATTAATTAAAGACCTAGGGTTTGATTTATTTAACCTATTTAAATACCTAAGTTTTATTTCTAAATCCATTTTTTCATTTCTTTTCCCTGATTCCTCATACGGCACAACCTTCCTCCTGCTTCCCCCGATCTCTGGCCGCCTCATCAGCCGATGTTGCTTCTCCATCAATGTGACCATGCCGCAACCACTGCTGCCATGGCCAAGCTAGGCCAGCTATCACTGCCGGGCCAGAGCAAAGTCGCCACCGTCTTTCTCCTTCCCTTTGTCCGATCTCAATCTTCCCTTTATCCCTGATCTCGTTACCTTTAGCAGTCGCTTGCGGCTAGCTCAGCCTAAGCTCTCTTCGGTTCTAGAGATTGGCCCCTACCCTACCTGACTACTGGTTGCCAGTACTCGGCACCAGGAATCGCAGGCCACAGCCATGGCCAGCCATTCTATTGAGGTTAGTGTCAATTTTTTTCTCTACTTCGGACGATAATTTACTAACGAGGGCAGATCTAGATCGCCGACCACTTCTACCCCGGCTAGACCTAGGTTAGTCGCTAAGTTTCCCCTATCTTCTCCGACCAACTACTAGATTGAGCTAGATCTACTCCAATTTTTGCTCCCTAGCCACTTTGCTCAAGCCAGATTCGACTCCGACCATCTATAGCAGTAGTCTTCAGTCAGAATCACTACTCCAGCCATCTTGGAATCATTGGCAACCACCACCAGAGGGGTGTGCTGCTACTGTTCCAGCCATCCATCACCAGTGAAGGTAAGGGTGGTTTGGTCATCAATTAGGGTTTTTTAGCCTTGGATTGATTTTTGATCGATTTTGACCATATTGATATATCTTGTTTCAGCTAATCTAGATCCGGCCCTTTTGCGCAGATCACCTTCGGCCACCCCTAGTTGTGTTCCGGCAGCCACCACCAGTAGGGGTAAGGGTCTGTTGATGCTAATTTTTGCTGTTTAGCATTTGATTGATATCTAATTAGTTGAATTATGATTGTTATTAAGGAGATTGTTTGAGTATGGTTATTGTGTGGTTTATCTTGGCTTAATAAGGCTAAGGTGAATGATGAAGTTTAAAGAGCCTCATGTTCATGTATCTTGTAGTTGGAGAATAGATCAATTTAGTTGATAATAGGGTTTCTCTAATTAGGTTAGGATTTGGTTTAACTGATTGATTCAGGCTAGTATTCGGTTGTAATTTGTGTTATACATTGCAGGATTCTGACTTGGAGCAGACTCTTGGACGTGAAGACTTTCAGTACAATTTACACATCAGGCGGGTAATTCTAACCTTGTCTCTGGTAGTTTATTTACCTTAGTGCATGTTTTGATACCTTGATTAGGTAGTTGAATTTACTTTAACTCTAGTTGTGTTTCTACTTGAGTTTGATACTTATCTACTTACACTTTGAGTTGATCTGATTATATCCATGCAGTCTTTTGTTGTCTTATTTTGTAGTGTGTACACATGTATGATGTGCACAATAGGAACATGCTATGATTGGGTAATCATGTAATTATTTGACATATGTGTGGCATGTGTTTATGTTCATATATTAGTTTTAGATTATTCATGCCATGTAGTTGTGTACATGTGTGTGGCATGTACGTAGGATAATTTAGGATGTGATACATCGTTCATGATTTGTAGATGTGGACACGTGTGTGGCGTGTACCAATAATGATGTAGCATATATTGCATGCTTTTGATTGTGTTGTGGACACGTGTGTGGCGTGTACCCTAGATATTATAGCATGTGTCGTATGTGTATGATCATAGGTGTAAACATGTGTGTGACATGTATTCTATGTGATGTATCATGTTAGTGATTATCATGTCTGATTTGTGGTTATAAACACGCGTGTGGCGTGTTTTATTATTGATATGTCTTTATGAATGTAGTTGAGTACATTTGTGTAGATAGACATAAGTGATGGTAGAATTTCTTGTCTTCCTGCTATCACAATGATGCATGTATGCTAGCAATCAGGGCTCCCTTCGAGTGTGAGCTAGTTGTAGCATTGCGGTTGCATGTATGCTAGCGATTAGGGCTCCCTTCGGGTGTGAGCTAGTCGTAGCATCGCAGTTGCATGTATGCTAGCGATCAGGGCTCCTTTCGGGTGTGAGCTAGTCGTAGCATCATGAAGACTTATAATTCATGTCGATCGTTTCTCCCATTCATGGTTGAGAGAGTCGTCAGTAATTATTAGTATATCCTGTGGACCATGTCTCCCATCCGTGGTTGAGAGAGTCATCAGTGATTGAGATATGCTACACGGTTATCTTTAGATTGTTATACCCTAGACTGCCCACAAGACCAGTCGTGGTAGAGTATTTCTCATGCAGCTCGTAGCTAGATAGCTACTTCCTATCTGCCCACGAGACCAGTCGTGGTAGAGTGTTTCTCATGCAGATGGGACCCTGACATTTAGGACTGCCCACGAGACCAGTCATGGTAGAGTGTTTCTCATGTAGTCCATAGCTGACGAGTGGAATATCTTGGTCATCTTTATATCTTGTGGTGGAGCATTTCTCCCACATATGTTGATTTATTATGGTGGAGCGTTGCTCCCACATATGGTGATTTATTGTGGTGGAGCGTGACTCTCACACATGTTGATTGTATTATGATACTTGCACTGGTACATGCATATGAGATGTTGTACCCATGATATTCATACCTATTACTACTAATGATATTGTGTGTAGTTGAGTAGGGTGATGGTGTAGTAGATGCATACATGTGTACTACTAGTTGGTGAGTATATTTTCTTTGAGATTGTATACATTTGAATCCCTGTACTCTTTATTGTTCATGCACTATCTTCTTATACCCGCTGAATATCTTTTTTGTATTCACCACCCCTACCTACCATTATTGTTTCCAGGTTAGCAGACATGTTGTTAATTGGGTCGCTTCGAGGATATCTGTCCGCGCCGTCCCATTCGCATTGAGCTACGGTTTAATTCCATTTGTGTTTGCTTTCACATTTATTTATTGTATTGGTGTTCTAATAATTAAGTTATATATGGACTTTTGGGTTTTCTTTGTTATGTATTTAATTTCTTAAGTCGGGCTGGCTCGCAGTTAAGTCTTTGGATTTCAAGGTCGAGTAGAACTTACATTTTCTTATTTTGTTTGGTTATTATTATCTATTCTACGTGGTTGTGATTGGTTTGAGTTTTGTGGACTCATACCATGTTGTATCTGTGATTGTCACTAGGGGGTATTGTTCGTTTCAACGAACATGTGTAACTCAGGGGCGTGACACTATGTGTTCGTTTAATTCTCTTGATTATAAAAATACCTTCAAACATAATTTTAACCTAATATATTTATTTTTGTAATTTTTTGAATACAAATCTGGTACCTTGAGAGCTCAGAAAGTTAAGAAATAATAATATCAAGTTAATTATTATTATCTTTATTTAAATAATATTTATATTAATTTTAATCTAAACTATTATAATATATAATAATATTATTTAAATATTTATATATGACATGAACATAATTTTAAATGATGTTTTAAAATTTAAAATAAATTATTATTGTTATTCTTTATTATATATGAATTTTTAGAATCAAGGACGAATCCAAGATTCATCCCAGAATCTGGGACGAATTCCTAGATTCGTCATTGATTTATGGATGAATCCTGGATTCGTCGTAGAAACACGCACACACAAAACTCATAGAAATCTGGTCAAGGACCTAGAGACCTTGGAATCATACAAAACTAATTCCTATGTGTTTGTCTAATTCTACAAATTATAAAAATTCCCTCAAACATTATTTTGACCTAATATATTTATTTTTGTGATTTTTTGAATACGAATCTTGTGCCTTGAGAGCTCAAAAATACACGAAATAATAATATCAAGTTAATTATTATTATCTTTATTCAAATATTATTATATTAATTTAATATAAACAATTATAATATATAATAATATTGTTTAAATATTTATATAATGATATGAACATAATTTTAAATAATTTTTTAAATTTAAAATATTTTTTTTTAATTATTTTATTGTATATAAATTTTTAGAATCTGGGATGAATACAGGATTCATCCCAGAATCTGTGACGAATTCCAAGATTCATCCCTGATTTAGGGATGAATCCATGGATTCATCGTAGATTGTGGGACAAATCCTGGATTCATCGCAGAAACACACACAAAAAAAATAATAATAAACCCCGTAGAAATCCGTTTAAGGACCTAAAGACCTCGGAATAACACGAAACCAATTCCTATGTATTCATCTAATTCTCTTAATTATAAAAATATCCTCAAACATAATTTTGACCTAGTATATATATTTTTTGTAATTTTTTGAACATAAATCATGTACCTTGACAGCTCGGAAAGACACGAAATAATAATATCAAGTTAATTATTATTATCTTTATTCAAATAATATTATATTAATTTTAATCTA
>JBBUKS010040562.1:0-10604 GCA_038050645.1 Hedychium gardnerianum | reverse complement strand
CACCAGAGGAAGTTGATGCTCAAACTGATTTGGTTTCTGGTTCCATGGTGGTAACAGAGTTAAGTGTGGCTAAATCAAAAGAGGAAAATCAACCCGAGTCAGTGCAGGAAAAGACAGTTCTTGTAGTTGAAACGAGCACTGACAATTCTAATGTAGATGAATCTCTTAATTTTGATGATTATGACTCTCCAGATGGTTTGGAGGTACATTCATCCCGATCTTATATTATATATCATGGTGTTCCAATCTTTTAAATAGTTGGACTAAAACGAAGCATAAATACTTTTGTTGATAATCTGCTTTAAAATGAAGTTTAAGCATTGTGTTGTCTGTTTTTGGCTGTCCTTTTATATGAAAATTGACTTTAGCAATACCTTACTTCTAGTAGCTCTATTGATGAACTCTAGTATTTTCAACATGATCCTCACTCTCTTTAGTACTTTCAAGTTTCAACTTGATGCTCCTCAAAACTCTCATGATATCTTTGAAATGGTTGTTAGAATTCTAATATTCCGTAAGAAGCATAATCTATGTTAGTCTATGTTATTCATATGCACAATTACGTTAGTTGATTAGATATGGTGGCATTGTAGATTATTTAGAATCGTAGACAGAAAATTCTATATTTTTAAGTCTATTAAAAATTACATTGTTTGCATGCTTTGCTCTTGTTGCTTAGCTATTTATTAGTTTAGTTGGTTGAAATAAGAATTTTAGAGCACTGATATTGGTGCAACATGCTAGTTTATGGAAAGTTGTAGTCCTTAGTCAGATTTGTACAGTCTTCATACTACTCTCTCAACATAGTAGAACTTGTGAATTTAGACTTTGAGAGTTGAACACAGGAGCACCGATTAGATTTTTTTAAGGGTAGGATGGGAAATATACTTTTGTACATGTGTGATGTTAAATCCGTCTCCATGGTATTGCATGATACACGACCATTGTGAGTGATATGATCTTATAAAGCCTTCTTAGCAGAATTCAATTCAGACCTGTCATTACACAAAACACACATTATATATATGTATATATCCTTTGTTGATTTCTTGTCCATAGCGGCGTGTGAACCCATCTTCTCTTATGATTGATTGGTTTCTGTATCCAGCATAAATCTTCAAGCACCTTCTAAATGATTTTTGGATCTTAAATTCAATTTATACTTTCACTTAGAGATCTGAGCATTTTTCTTCCCGTGTGACATTACTCTGTTTGATTGGCTATTCTTCTTTTGATAAATTGTCCCATGTTGCCTCATCTTCTGGCTTGGAAATGTGCCTAATTTGCTGCCCTTGCCATGTTTGCAGCTGCTTGGAATGGAACGGCTCAAAACATTGCTACAGAAGTATGGTCTTAAATGTGGCGGTACCTTGAAGGAGCGTGCTGCAAGGCTCTTCCTGCTCAAAACAACTCCGGTGGAGAAGTTGCCCAAGAAGGTGCTCGCTAGGCCTTGAGAGAACTGAGGTGTTAACCGTCTGCCATCAATGGGCACTTTATCCTGCGTACTAACCAGCAACACCTTGCTGCGCATTGATAAATTGTGTATGGATGTATTACTATTTTGAATCTGGAATTTCGTGTTTGTGCTCTATGTTGGTGCATATTGTAACTAGTAATTTTGTTTTATCAAACTGAATAGAACTGATATAGTAAAGTTAGACTGGTATTTTTATTTTATCCTGTTACCCAAAACTGGTTTCATGAAAAACTAATGGGTGTTATTTTGTTTCTTTGTGGATATGTAAACAAGCAATTGCTCATTAGAACAGACATGCGCACAAACAACAAACAAAAAGAGACTAGTGAGAATGGCATTACAAACAAAGAGGCATGCGCACAGACAAACAAATAAACTAGAGTAATTTAGAATGATTTCCTCGGCAGTTGGCTTACAAAAAGAATGGTATTATAAAGCAAATTGCAGGAGCATTGAGTTGTCCACAGTAGTATTTAAGTCAGAAAAGTCCTAAATGATGAATGATTTCTGAGCCTTGACAAAGTTCAACGCAATAGATTAGTAAGATTGTAAGAATGATAAACGAGAGAAAGAATCTGGACAGAAGCAACAAACAGCTTTACAAGTCTTGGTATTGTGCAAGTCATTTTTAGTGGTGAATGAATATATGCTTTAATCTGTGTTAGATTTAACGGCATGTTTTCTTGCTTAAGTTCTACATTTAACAACTTCCTTTCTTGAGCTTACCACTTCATTGTAGCATTGTAGGATAAGTTTAATATCAACTTCGATAGGTTATGATATATTTATTTGCTACAATTAGTTAGGTTATTAAGGAACTGCTACCCGTTGCAGTTTCTACATTTTTCGATCTAAACTCAGTTACCTTAGCCATGACATTCGTCACGAGAATATTAAATAGGCAATGCCAAAACACACTCTACATGTCTCATTGTGTCGCTATTCTTCAGACTTGTCACAAGGCCACTGAAATAAAAGTCCTTTTGCTCGACTGCTCGAACCTTCACTTTCAGCAAATAAGTCATATACTTTTAATTTGACAGTAAATTTGTCAAAAAAAAAAATGATAAAATTAAATTAATTCTTCAAAGAGTTTTTTTTTAACTTTATTAATTTTTATATTTTCACAAATTATGTAAGATCTTTCAATTACATATGACTAGGGGTGAGTATTCGATTAAAATTAAATCAAATCGAACCGAACCGAACCGATCTTTTTTTTTACAAATCGAATCAACCGAATTTTTTTGATAAAACTGAATCGAATCGAACCAAAAAATTATCGGTTTAACTGAATTAGCTGAATTTATTAATTGTGATAACAAATTTGGTTGGATTTAATAAAATTTCGATTTCGGTCTAAAAAAATTGTTTAAAAAAATTCAATTTAATGAAAAATTCTATTTATTCGGTCTATTCGATTAACCGAATAAAAAATTTTAAAACTGAAACCGAATCGAATTAATCGATTTTTTCGAAAAAAGAAATCGAGTTTCTAAAAAAATTGAACCGAATTTTTAAATTCGATCAATTTAATCGATTTAACTGAAATTTTACTCATCCCTACGTATGTCACGGTGTAATAATATTCATAAAAGAATATCATTTAATTTGTAAAGACAAGAATGTGATAGAGTTATTACAAAGTTAAAGTTAAAAGTGTATGATATTTTACTTAAAATATAAGTTAGTGATAAAATTATTAAAATCTTTAAATATTAAATGATTATCTCAATTCATAAAAGATATTATAGTTATTATTGAAACCAAATTTCGACAGTTGAAATATTGTTAGTAACCTAAGAAAATCATACTTAGTTTATCAGCTAATGATAATCTCGGCCGCATGCATAAGGTAATCATATGAGAAACAAATCTTGGCTAGATTTTGTCTTTTGCTTGAAGAAGGTCCGTTGAGTGTGGATCTTGCATCATGAACTACTCCAAAAATGGTCCAAATCCAACATTAACATATGCATGACACCACGTAGCCATCCTTTGGGACGATGGTGAATATGGAGTAACACCCTTCAACCTTTCATAAAATTAAATGATTTAAGTTAAGAGAAGAAGGTGACAACTAATTTAATTGATAAGAATTCTAACGTTCTGTTTACTCTGAAGCGTGGATTAGAGATAGATTACCCTTTACTCAGGGGCGGAGTCATAGGGTGGGCTTATTTTTTAAGTTTTTAAAATAGTCAATCCTACCTAATTGACCGATAACCCTAGATACTTCTAAATTTTGACTCTACCCCTGCGCTTATTTATATGTCAAGAAAATATTGATGAATGGATTTCAAATCTATTCCTAACGATTTTTTATTTTATTTTTTGTTCATCCGTGAGAGGTGATGCTATGATTGGCCTATTTGTAGTCGTCCCGAGAGGCGAGCCACGACCAACTTCTTCGCTGTCATGGAGGCCTCTTCATGAACTTGCGACGAGAAAAATTTATTTCTCTTTCATTCTTTGTTATTTTGTTCTTTTATCTAGTCTCCTTGGCCATCCTCCAAGATAATTTTTCACCGTTAATTTCTTTCCCTTATTAGTCCGTGTTAAATAGATCCGAAAAGTTGTTGTCAATTTCTAAAAGATTAAAAAGGTTTTTATTATATATTATCTAACAAAAATATTAAAATAAAAAGAGACAAAAATGCAATGCAAAAGGGTAGGTGACTGGATGGGGCCTACTTTACTTATTTAGATGCCTTATTTTAATTATTGTTGAAAGTGTACTCATCTCCTACCTTTCCTGCTTTGTCATACATCGAGTGTGGGAGGATTGTCCACATCGACTGGCCCTTGCATCTCCTAATCAACATCTAATTTTTATAGGGATGTAGGGTTTGGTACCTGGTTGAAGACTTTAAACCATCTAAAAATGATTATTTTTAAATATATTAAATTTTTATAGTTTTTATTTTAATTCAACCAACTTTATATGTGTATTATTCTAAATGATATAAAATTACTTAAAAAATCGAGGAGATAACAATTTCTTTTTTTATCAACAATTATTCTAAATTAGAAAAAAATAATACCAAATTCGATAGATAAGGAGCTCTATTATTCATTCATTAATTTTCAGTGAATATAAAATACATAAAATATCCCATCGATCGACTTAACCCCTCCAATAGGCAAGAGTATTGTATATTTTTGTCTCTCACTTATTCTTCTTAATTCTTTATCTTCCTATTTTTCCTTCCAAGTAAACACATGCTTGTCTTGCTCCGTGGATCCTTCCTCGCCCTCGGTCAAAAGGTAAAACTCGATCGAGCGCAAACTTCGTGGAGATTTTCGCGATAGCGAAATGACCAAATTCCTACAAATGAAAGTGAACCACGCGATATCTGTGCTCAGAAAAGTTCTCAACTACAGCTAACAAGCTCCTCGTGTTTGGAGTGGCTGAGTTATTATGTTTCTCAATGCTCATAAAGGATCACCGGAGTCGGAGCTTAGAGTTGAACAAATAAAAGGTGAAGCAAGTAAAATCTTGCTGTGTTGACATTTCACAGTGAAAGAATTACACATGCAAAGTTGCCAAAGTTGACCTTGTGAAAAGCGTAGCAAGTCTTCTGGTCGAAGTTTTTTGCTCTGCATAATTGACAGCATTTAGGCCTGGTACATCGGGCCAGTCAACGCAAGAGATTAGTCTCGACAGTATACGAATTTGCCTAAAAGAGATTAATTTGCATCGATGACGATGAAATCGGCAAAGGGCGAGAAGCGACGGGGGCAAAAGAGTCAGAACGGATTGAGCGGAACAAGCCCAGAACGAAGAGCAACAGACCAATAAAATGGTTATATGGGGGAGAAGCAGGGCAGTGAGGTGAGGTGAGAGCGTGGCCTGCAGCTGCAGTGGTCCAATGGCGCAGCGGATGACGACGATACAGGGTGTTGTCGTTGTTCCTCTTTCTCCCCCTTTTAAAGCACCTGCCGGTTCATTTCCTACTCTTCCATGATCTGGCTGCCGCTGTAGCTGTAGCTGAACCATGTCAACGGTTCTTCTCGTGATTGCCAACGCCTTTTGCCCTTTCCTTTTTTTTTTTTTTTTCTCTTCACCATCGCAGCAGACTCATGATCGTTAGATCTAATCTGATGGAGAAGGTTTCCATCATGACGCGTTAGGAGAAAAAGGAAGTGTGTGTGTGTGTGTTTTGTGCCGTGATTTTCTTTGTTTTTGGAGGAGCGGCGGATGGAAGGTTGAAGCTTTGGAATCATCGGAATCAAAAAGTTTGGATTTTTCGGCCTGGATTCGTTCTTGTTCTTGTTTCTTCTTCCTTCTAAAACATTGAATTTTCAGCTGGTGATTCAATCTTCGTCTTTGATCTCTTGCTCAGGTTCGAATCTGGATTCCAGAGATAGTCTTCTCCCTTTTTTGGTTCGTGAGTCGAGTCAACTCGTTTGATTCGCTTTCCAGTGTGGGGTTTAGGGTTTTTGATTGCTTAACCAAATTTTTTCTCTTTTTCTTCGTTCCCTTTTCTCCACTTGGATTTGGATCATCTCCATAGGGCAATTTCTTGAAGGTTTGGGTTCGGGGGCAAGATTTTTTATTGGTTTCTGTTAAAATATCTGAAATTTAAGGCGTAGGAGGCGACGATGTCATCGTGCCTCAGCGGTGGTGGCGGCGGCGGCCGGACCTACGGCTTCGACCTCGACCTGGTGAAGCCCCCGCCCCCGACGTCGTCCCGCTCCTCGCACACCTCTTCGCCTTCCTCCACGCTCTCGGAATCGAGCAATTCGGCGCTCGCAATCTCCATCAAGAAGGCGAGGACGCCTCGGAAGCGGCCCAACCAGACGTACAACGAGGCCGCCGCCCTCCTCTCCACTATCTACCCCAACGTCTTCTCCACTAAAGGCCTCAAGAAGCCTTCCAAGAGCTCGGTGAGGCACTTCTCTTTCCCAGAACCATCCGACGTCCTCCTCCCACCCCTTCCCGTGCTCTTCGACGCCGCATTCCTCCTCCGCAAGCCCCATCTGGAGGAGCCCGCCGCCGCCTCCCAGATCAAGTTCAAGCACAGATTTGCGGCCGACAAGGACTGCAGGAGCCCGGCGAGCATCAGTGCCACCTGCTGCTTTGAGCCTAATTCGCCTGAACCATTCGACGATGACTTTGATGCGGAGTCCATCCTCGAGGAGGAGGTTGAGGAAGGCATCGACAGCATCATGGGCAATCTCAGCGTCAGCACCCCCTCCGAGCAGGACAACACTGGTGAACTTCTCGGTGGTAGTTCCTCTATCAATCCCCTTCTTCGTAGCCTCGTCGGATGTAGAATCAGCGGCAGCCATACTGATCAGATCGAGCTTGGGCTCGGGCTAGGGCTCGAGCAGAACTTGCAGTGGGCACTGAAGGCCCAGAACGACTGCGAGTGGTGGCGGACTCCAACGGTGCCGGTGCAAAATATGGTACCAAACTTTAAGCCTCCGGCATCAAAGGCAGCATCGGAGAAGAAGAAAAAGAAGGTAGCGAAGGAGAAAATGTGCTACAAGAAGATTACCGATAGAACAGTTTCTACTGATACTCCTAAAGGGAAATTGAAAGCTAGTTTGGGGCTCAAACTGAATCATGAGGAGGTGCTTAAGGAATGGGCAGACCGAAGCTCCATGTTCCTCGACGGGGCTGACTCACCGGAGTTATCTGCTAACGCTATGGTAAATGCTTTACTTCACCTTAAGAAGCATAAATTGATCTCAAATTTCAACCTTTTTTTCTTTATGGTTTTAGCTCCTTGGGGAAAAAAAAGGAAGAAAGTAGGAAGGTGGGGAAGAAAACAAAAGAAAAGCAAAGGCAAAGGGGAAAATGGTGAAGTAATTAAAGTAGAAAAGGCAACAAAAAATTAAACAACACTGTATTGCACATTCCGGATTCTAGAACTTTAAGCAGAAGCACCTTGCACAATTTGAGGCATTTGCTAAAATTTAAGCTAGAGCTAATATGTTAATTATGATCGGCGAGACATTGCAACTGTCTGGAAGTTGCAAACTCAATGAATGACCAGAGTTGGGTGTTTAGAATTGCCAGAAACTTCAGCTGTAAAGAATTGTGAATTTCATCATTTGCTTGTTAAGGACTTGACATGAAGAGAAAAGAGTTATTGGTATGCATTTTATGCAGGCTAAGTTGGCGGACCTCGACCTTCTTCCTGATGCCAGTGGGGAAAGGGAAACAAGTGTAACAAAGTACAAAGAGAAGCGGAGGAGCCGGCTTTTCTGTAAGAAAATCAGGTACCAGGTGCAAAAGATGAATGCAGATAAACAACCTAGGATGAAGGTGAGTGTACAATGTTTTCTTCATTTGTGATTCATGTACTGCGATTGTGTTGTTTGATCAACAGAGAGATAAACCCATGTCGACTAACCTGTCTAGATGGATATGTGATTGTTTTATTTGAACTTAGCTTCATGCTTTTTCATAGTATAATTCCCAAACTTATGCTGTGTAAGTTGTCAATTGCATCGGTTCTATGACTTGATTCTGATTTTTCATGCTTGGCTCGTGTGATCCAATTTCTGCTTTCGCAGGCAGTGCCGTGAGGAATCTACCCCTTCTCCGGCAGGCAATTAAAGAAGAAAGCCAATGATTTCATGACCTGGGCCCAAATGCACCTCAGGAAGGCAAAGTTTGGGGGTAATCTTTGAGCTTCTAAGTGCTTATAATTATTGAAATGGGTAAATAGCAAAGTAGTGGGCAGGGATTAGATTTTGAAGTGAATCTTTTTTAAGACTTCTTGTCGATTGTCCTCAGTGTTTTGAAAGGTCAAAGTTGATATGTTTTTTTATAAGCAGAAAAAATGATTTGGAGAAAGTTTCATGCAGTGGTTGGTTTAATAACTTGATAATTGGTTGGTTAGGTTTGCAATAGCTTATTGCAACAGGGAGTTACTCCAGAAAGGAACAACAGAAAAGCCAGAGCAAGACAACACGAGGAAGAGAGATTATTTCATGTCATATAGCAGGCATTATATTATGGGAATAGCCACAACGTTGAGGCCACGGAGCACACTTTTTTATGTTTATTTAAAAAAAAAAAAAACCTTGTGAAAATGCAGTTTTCTGGAGCCCTTTTCTCTTGTTTTATTTAAAGGAAAGTTGTCTTAAAAATTGCAGGTTGTTGTGACCGATGTAAAAGGCCCAAGCACTTGGTCATGAATGCCAAATACTAGTTTACTTAGTCATGGACTTGGGGCATTCTTGATTTGTAGGGATTCTTTGAATTATCATTTTGCAACTTCTGCATTTGAAAACTTTACATTGGATTTTTGTAACACAAATGATCTTTGAAATCGTTGGGTTATTTTTTTCCTTTAAACTTATGTTAACTTAGATGAGTTTGTTCTAGAGTGCCTTGATGAACTCCTCGCCGCCGTGGATTTAGGGTTTACAATTTGATGCTACTCTTTGAAGGAATTGCTTTATCTTCAAATCTATGTTGACCCTTTGTGTTACCTCCCACTTCGCTATGAATTTTAGTCTTTTCAAAGACATTATCTAGGTGCTATAATTATAGTCGTTGAGCATCACAACAAGTCCTTCCATGCTTAAGTATTTCAAGTCTAACTCTACATTATACTCCTTCACAAATCACAAAATCTTCTCTTTATAGCTTGTTAATTGATTATGAATATTAACAAATCAAGTTCATTAGTGTTCAAATTTATTTATTTTATATATTCTTTTATAATTGAACGAATATAAATGAAATTTATTTACAAACGTTGAATTTATTTATAGTCCTAATTGGTCCCTCTAAATTCAAGCTACACTTTTCTTGCTTGCTACAAACAAAAGACACCACCACAATTGAGGTTGGGTTCACTAAACCCGAATTTCAAGAACTCATCTATGTTTTATATATATATATATTCCATCCTAAAACGAAGTGTCTTTCGATTAAAAATTGTCATGTGTCCAAACTTAAATCTAACATTTTAAAAAAGGTTAATTATAGAATCCAGCATAGATTTCAAACCCTTTAAACGAATCTAGCCTAAATTTTCTCTGACAATCAATCTAGTTCAACTTTTCATCCGGTAAAGAATCTAGTTAATTATTCAGCTCATCTTAGTCAGCATTCTCATCGAAAATAGTAAACACTTTAGTCATTTGATGTGTAAGGTGATGCGTCATAGCAAATAAACTAATGTGTTCGTAGCAATGCCAATAAACTAAACTAATAACTGATTAATATGCAACTAGATAGTTGGCTAGTTTTCAATTAAATTAACCAATCCATCTGTTTTCTCTTATTAATTAGTTTTCAAAATTCTTTAACCACCTATAATCAATCTTCAAGGTAAATTCTTTTGAAGAAAAATATAAAAATTTCACTTTCATTACTATTTGTTTCAATGATCAATTGCTTGACGCATTATAGACTTTCCCTCCATTAATTCTAGAATGGACAATTCGATTTCATATTTTATCTATCAAATAAATTCAGAAAATATGATAACTCTTAATATAAAATTTTAACATCATTAATAATTTAATCATCATAAATATATTCTACGTAAAAATTAAATTTTAATTACTTAAAAATATATCATATCTTTTATTACCGCACCAAATCCTGCAACATACTTTCCCTCCATTAACGTATTATATACTCATATTTACATGGACGTTACGATGTGGCGAATCGCATTAATAAACTTCCCGATAAACGTCGCATGATAAATTTTAAAGAATTTATATAACAGGAAATTAATTAATTAATTTTAAAAGTACATAGCACTGTTACCAAATTAGGTCACATCCATTTAATCGTTCCAGTAACTTTAGTCGGGTAAAACCCAAATTCTAATTTATCAAGCATCTCTGATTCATATATCAAAATATTATATTTAATATCATATTTAATATCAAAATCCTCTAATTTATACATCAAATTTTCATATCAAAAATAATATAAAAATAGTATAATATCATATTTGGTATTTACTATTCATTACATCATATTTAATGTGATGAAGATTTTTATTTTTTTATTTTTATTATATTATTATATAATTAATAAAATAATTTGTAATTTTTTTTGTTTTTATTTATAGAAATATTAATTATTTATTATAAATTTAAATTAAGTGTATTTAGTAATATATTTTAATTTTATTATATATAT
>JBBUKS010040541.1:0-10605 GCA_038050645.1 Hedychium gardnerianum | reverse complement strand
TTTTCACATCCATCTACCATATCTCATAATCATAATGAGCTGCTATGACTAGGAGTATCCGAATGGATTTAAGCATAACTACTGGTGAGAAGGTTTCTTCATAGTCAACACCTTGCCTTTGACGATAGCCTTTCGCTACTAATCTTGCTTTGTAGGTAATTACATTACCATTCATGTTAGTTTTCTTCTTGAAAACCCACTTACACCCGATAGGCGTGATGCCTTCAGGTGGTTCTACTAAGTTTCAAACTTGGTTTTTGTACATGGAATTCATTTTTGACTTCATGGCTATTAGCCACTTGTCCGTTTCTGAACTTCATCATAATCAGTAGGTTTCTCATCCTCAATGAGCAATACATCATTTGATTCACTTATGAGAAATCCATATCTATCAGGAATTGTACGTATCCTACCAGATCTACGAAGAGATAGTATCTCCAAAGGTCCAGCGATAGATCATCATCATGAGTAATCGGTTGTGGTTCTTGACTAGGTGTCTCTTCAGTGTCTATTAGAGTATCTTGAACTTCCTCAAGTTCAACTTCACTCTCACTATTTTCTTGCAAGAGAAACTCTTTCTCTAGGAATATAACATACCTTGAAACAAACACCTTTTATTCTGAGGGATGATAGAATTAGTAACGTCTAGTTTCCTTAGGGTAACCAATAAATAGACACTTATCAGACTTAGCATCCAACTTGTCTGATGTTGTCCTCTTCACATAAGTAGGACAACCCCATATCTTCAAGTAAGATAGATGAGGTTTCTTACTAGTCCACTGCTCAAGTATTTACTCTGTTTAGTTGTCTCTAGTGCGTAATCCCAAAAGGATTTAGGAAGACTTGCATGATTCATTATAGACCTAACCATGTCTAACAAGGTTCGGTTTTGCCTTTCATATACACCATTATGTTGTGGCGTATAAGGCGGAGTCCATTGAGACAATATCCCATTGTCCCATAGATAATCTTGAAACTCTTGACTTAAGTATTCACCACTTTGATTAGATCGAAGTATTTTAACACTTTTGCCAAGTTGTTTTTCTACTTCATTTTTGAATTCTTTGAACTTTTCAAAGGCTTCAGATTTGTATCTCAATAGATACATATACCCAAATCATGAGTAGTCATCGATGAAGGTGATGAAGTAGTTATAACCTCCCCGTGCTTGAGTTGACATCAGACCACATATATCAGTATGTATGAGGCCGAGTAACTCTCCCACTAGTTTTCCTTTTCCAGAAAAAAGTAACTTAGTCATTTTGCCTTTTAAGCATCAGACATATGTATCAAATGAATCAAATTCAAATGATTCCAAACTACCAACCTTTTGTAGTTCGGACATGCGTTTCTTACTTATATGGCCAAGGCGACAATGCCACAAATAAGAGGTTAAGTGATCATCCATTCAAGCATGTTTGTTGCTCATTTTGATATTGAATATGTCATTGGATAGTGCGTAGATGCCATTGCATAATGTTCCAGTCCCATAAAGAATGTCAATCAAAGTTATGTAACAACAATTGTTACTAAATGGAAACTTTTTCTATATAAATAGGAAATAGAAACAATGTTCTTTATTAACGTAGGAAAAAATAACAATTATTCAATTCCAAAACTAGTCCACCAGGAAGCTTTAACAAATAAGTTTCGATGGCGACAGTTGCAACCTTTGCTCCAATGCCAACTCACAAATTTGATTCTCCCTTGACCAGTCTTCTACTATCCTTAGCCCCTGTATGTCCTTACATATATGTGAGCCATATCTGGTATCCAATATTCAAGTGTTAGAGGAAATAGTATGACATTCAATAACGAAGATACCTAATGTAGATGGGGCATCAGAAGCTGTCTTCTTCTTCATGGACTCAAGATATATTTTGCAGTTTCTTTGCCAGTGGCCCATCTTGCCACAATGGTGTGCGGTTCTACTATCTTGGCATTTTTCTTCTTCCCTTTGGCTTGATGCTTTGATTTCCTCTTAGAACCTTTTTTCCAAGAGTCAACTAACATCATAGTCTTCTTCTCTTTCTTGACAGTTTTGAGCATGTTGATCAACTTGGGAATTGAGGACTCAATACGGTTAATCTGATTGTTCATCACAAACTATAAATAACTTCTAGCCAAATTATGTAGAATTAAATCAATATTTAATTCATGATCCATCACAAAATCAAGTGATCCCAGTCGCTCAATGTAGCTGTTCATCTTTAGTATTGCACTGCAGATGAACCCTCTTGCATTCATGAGTGAAAGAGGAGCTTAGAGATATCAAACCGTTTGGATCTCGCTTGCTCATCACTCACGCAGATGAAAACAATAATATGAGCATGCTCATGCTGTTTTTGTAATTCAGGAGACATCGAGGCTTGCATGATGCAGCTAGTCATATCCATGTCAACCATGTGCTTTTGATGGACCAACCTTTGGTCATTAATAGCATCATCTGCAAGAGGTTCCAGAAGAGGCTCTTCGAGGACATAGGCTATTTTTTCAGATTTGAGAACAATTCTCAAATTCTGATACCATTCCAATACTAGTCCAGGAAGTTTGACCCAGTAAGTTTGTTCATGTCCAAAATTTAATGCAAATTCAAAGACGTCATGCATAATCTAATAACCTAGAAATACAAAAATGAGAATATATGAGAGACGATTTTTGTAAATATAAACAATTTACATATATACAAGAATCTCACTTATTTATCGAATTCAAGAGCCCTTACTTTGAATTTGGGAGAACGTAGGTTTTTCTCCAAGTGGGTTAATACACTTGGAGCATATCCACCATAGATAAAAACAACCTTGGAGTGAGTCCAACAAACCATTCTTAGCTATAGTAGTAGGTATCACACATACCAATTATGTATCGATTATACATAACTACCACATTATGCTATCAACTAATTGATATTTGCATAAACGTCGGTTGTTAACTCATTAACAAGTATACATCATATGTATATTACCCAACTTCACCACTATCCACATTAACCTTGGAGTGAGTCCAACAAGCTAATGCTTCAAGTTAAAGTTGACCCGTTAATGGTGAGATCACATCTCAATGGTTTGAACATATCTAATTTCAAGTCGAGCTTGGAGTGAGTCTGACAACCCAAACAAGAAATTAGACTCTGGTTCTCATCATATTAACGGAAGGTGTAGACTTTAAAATTGACGTAAGAGATTTAGGTCTCATCGTCATCAATACATTACACACATGACATAAATGATGACATGTCACATCGCACACATGACATATATGATGGTATGATACATCACACGCATGACATAAACATGATATGACATATATATCACATGACATAATTAATAACACTAATCACGACTCTTTATTTGGCATGGCATAACATGATATGAAATGGTATAACTCATATCATAGTTGTCATAGATTCTATTTGGATTTAAATATGATTAAGAATTGATTTTCGTAAATCAAAATTCTTCTAATTAAATTAGGAAACAAATTTCCCAATCTAATCATATAGTTTATGTAAGAAAATTTCTAATCAAGAATAATCTAAATTAATTAGGAAAAAATTTCAAACTAAATATCTCCTAACAATTAGGAAATATATTTAGAATAATCTTAATTAAATCAGATTTTTTCATAATTGGAATATTCTAAAATATTTTAGAAAATTTCCAAAATTAAATTTTCCAAATAAATTAGGAAATATTCCAATAGTGAATTTTTTCGGACAAAAATAGGAAACTTTCCATAAATGAAATTTCCTAAATTATTATAGAAAAATTTCAAAATTGTATTTTCCTAACAAATTAGGAAATATTTGAAAATTGATTTTTTTTTTTGACAAAAATAGGAAACTTTTCATAAATAGAATTTCCTAACATTTAGGAAAATTTTCCAAAATTAAAATTTTCCTAAATTATTCCAAAAAATTCCCAAAATTTGTTTTTCCTAACAAATTAGGAAATATACCAAAATTGGAATTTTCTTGACAAAATTGGAAACTTTCCAAAAATAAAATTTTCTAACAAATTAGGAAACTTTCCAAATCTAATTCTATTACTTGTAAAACTATTTTACGATCATGTCGAAGTACGATGAGGTTTTGATACCAATGTTGTGTAGCCTGATGCGTTGTGTGCTAAAACATGTTTTGCAAACATGCACAGCGGAAGACATAAATAGTAATAATAAAACTAATTATTACATCACACGCACTACACGCATACAAGGATAGAACTCATGCAGACATGATCGTAATATAAAATTTTACGAAATTAAATTTACTCTAGTTATACCTGACGAATCATGTGAAGGGGAAAGGGCATCAACCGAGCAATGATATCTAGCGTTGCCTATATTCATATCCACGCCGAGAACTCCTCAAGAAGATGACATTGGAAGTCAAGAGTTTTGTCTTCATGAAAGGTACTAGCCTTGCATGTGAAGATGAGGTTTGGTGCTCGGCGACATACGCAACTAGACGACACCAAATGGAGAGAACAACCAAAAGGGGAGGTGGCTGTTTGGCCGAAAAAGGGGGTTGTTTGCCCATTTTTCTTCGCTGTCTGATATCAATAATTCACTGTCGATGAGGTATGAAGTACCCCAAGGTGTCAGGGATTCGATTGCAATGCTTGCTCGCCGAAACGGAGCGAAGGGAGGCCGAAGGGAAGTCGGCGGCGCTGGGGGATAGAATTTGTCCGTCGGTTGTCTTCTCCCTTGGAGCGGCAATTGCCGACTGGAGGTCGGTCCTCCGGCATCCTGCTGGTCGTCCGGAGGTGGTCGGCCGGAGGTGGTCGGCCGGTGGGTGGTGGCCGACTAGAGGAGGAGAGGAAATCCTAATCAAATTAGGTTATCCAATTCCAATAATAAATTCTCCTCATGAAGGGGTATATTTATACACCTCATCAATGACTTGAGGAACAAGTCATCTCCTAAGCCCAAGCCCAACCCATTAATCCTTAACCCAAACACAACCCACTAAGTTCTTGGTTTAGTTGAAAAAGAAACAAACCACTTGGTTCAATAATCAAACTAAACCAATTTGGTTTATTATTAAACCAAAGAGGGTCTGTCACATCTTCAAAAGATGTTGCACATCCGCGCTTCCATTCCGACAAATAACTTTTCATATTTTCCACTTGTTTGGTCCAACCAAACTTTGTCTCTCTCGATTTGAGAATCCAATTCCAAAACTTGTTTTAAGTCTTTCGGATATACTCGTAGTGCGTGTGAACTTATAGGTTCCCGGTTATGTTATCCATTCGTAATTAACTATTAATTACAAATAGATCATGAGTGAGACCTAGTAGTATATCATAACCCCCAATTGACCCGAAAGTCAACGGTTGATTCCAGAACCACTTCCAAACTTTTCAGCAGCTATAATGAGTTGTGCCTTATTCCTTTCACTCGTTTTATACCCACTTGGTTCAAAACATGATCTATGTGTTAGTCCCTACTAGGCTGACTATGTCACATCTAGCCCAAGTAGTAGTTCCTTGTCCTGCGGATTCGAATTACTCAAATACATTGTCCAAGAAGACTATTCTTTTGACGTGTTCTGCATTGGCCAAAGACTTACGAGTAATAATCCTGAAAAGTGGCTATAGGGTATGCTTCAACTTATACAAGGAGCGGTGAATCATCTCTGGGCTATTCAAACACCTTTGGGCACTTCAAACTTATACCCAATCATCTCGGGTCCACACCTCCAAGTAGATGCTTGCTTAAGATGTCAAAGTATAAGTCTCCATGACCAAGATGACTTGAATACCTCAAGTCCAAGGAAATTTGCACTTAAGCTGCAATGAGTTCTTCATTGACATATTCATATATGTAGAGAATCATATGATATCTCATGGCAGGTCACTCCAATGAACATAGTTACCTTTAACTAGCATTCATGTTTAACTCTCGACATCTCAATATCTCCAAACCAGTGAGGAGTGACTGTTTAGATAAACCAAGGAGTATAACACGTGCTAGTCTCATAGAATCGACGATATCCGAACCCATCAATTCATTGACTAGGGATGTTTCTATACGTTCATTGCTCACTAGTTGTGATCCAATCACAAGTTTTCTCATGCTATGAATTGTATTGCGGACATTCAGTGAGTTTAAGATCCATCATACACATAAAGAATGCACACTCAGATAGTGAATCATTTATTTATTCAATAAATAATACATAACATAAGGTGATTGTCTTAGGACACTTCTCAAATATAACAGCAAGTGGGCTTTCAAGAAGAAAACTGACATGGACGATAATGTAATTACCTACAAAGCAAGATTAGTGACGAAAGACTATCGTCAAAAACATAGTATTGACTATGAAAAAACCTTCTCACTAGTCCTTAAATTTATTCGGATTCTCCTGGCCATATCAGTTCATTACGATTATGTGATATGATAGATGGATATGAAAATAACTTTTCTTAGTGGAAACCTACTTGAGGATGTGTATATGATACAACCTGAGGGTTTCATTTCTGTTGAAAGAAATAAAGCATACAATCTTCAATGGTTCATTTATGAATTGAAGCAAGCATCCAGGAGTTGGAATATCCATTTTGATGAGGCAATTAAAGATTTTCATTTCTCACGAAATCCTGATGAACCTTGTTTATACTAGAACGTTAGTGGGAGTGTGATTGTATTCCTAGTGCTATATGTCGATGACATATTACTTATAGGAAATGATGTACCTGTTCTATAATCAGTTAAGGTTTGGTTGTCCAAAATGTTCTCCATGAAAGATATGGGAGAAGCAACCTATATCCTTGGGATTAAGATCTATAGAGATAAATCCAAATGGTTGCTTGGACTTTCAATATCTACATATATAGACAGAGTGTTAAAGCAGTTTAGCATGCCTAAATCCATGAAAGGTCTTATAGCCATGAGACATGGGATACACCTTTCATAATCTATGTGCCCATGCACAGAAGACGAGACGATTTGCAGAGTAGAACACCCTGATGTACGAGGTCTGATGTATCATATGCTTTGAGTGTCATAAGCAGATACCAATCATATCCAGACATGGATCATTGGGTGGTTGTCAAGGCAATCCTTAAGTACTTGAGAAGAACTAAGGATATGCTTTTGGCATATGGATAAGGTGATATGATTATACGCGAGATACTGATGTCATCTTCCAGACAGACAAGGATGACTCCAAGTCTCAATTTGGATACATATTCACACTAAATGGAGGTGCAATAAGTTGGAAGAGTTCCAAGCAAGACATCGTTGTGGATTCTACCTATGAGGTGGAATACATTGCAGCTTCTCAAGAAGTAAAGGAAGCAGTTTGGATTAAGAAATTCATCACTGAACTTGGAGTGGTTCCAACCATTGTTGAAGCATTGCCAATTTCATATGACAACACCAGAGCCATCGCGAAGGCTAAGGAACCAAGGTCTCACCAACGATCCAAACATGTGCTTCGCCGCTATCATTTGATCAGGGAGATCATCAGTAAGAATTAAATACAACCCGAGAAGATTCCAACCAAAGTAAGTTTGAGAGTCACATCCAGGCTTACGGTATTGGACACCATGACAATTGACATTAGGCCAAGTGGGAGTATATTATATCTGAGAGATGTCCTAAGGCAATTGCCTTAAGGTTTGTAACTATTTATTAGATAAATAAAGATTCACTGTTTAAGTGTACATATTGTGTATATAATTGGATCTTAAACTCACTTACTGAATGTTCACAATATGATTCATAGCATTAGAGAACTTTTGATTGGATCACAACTAGTGAGCATCTCTACATGTGTAATTATGAATGTATTGAAATCTTCCCTAGTTAATGAATTGTTGTGTTCAGACATCATCATTTTGTGAGACTAGGTTATACTCCTTGGTCTAACCAAGCAGCTGTTCCTCACTAGCTGGAGACATTGGGATGTCGAGAGTTAAATGTGGATGCTAATTATGGTAACTAGTTCATCAAAGTGACCTACTGTAAGACTTCATATGGTTCTCTACATATATAGATATGTCAATAAAGCTCTTACTGCAGCTCAAGTGCTAGTTTTCTTTGACTTGAGATATTCAAGTCACCTAGGTCATGGAGACTTATACTTTGACATCCTAAGCAAGCATCTCCTTGGAGGTTTGGCCGCGGGATGATTGAATATAAGTCAAAGAGTCCAAAGGTATTTGGATAGCCCATAGAGGGTTCACCGCTCCTTACAAGGAGATGTATACCCTATGACTTCTTGTCAGGATTGTTACTCAAAGTCTTTGGCTAAAACATCACGTGTTAAGAGTATTGTACTCTTGGACACATGTATGAGTAATTATTTCTTGGGCTAAGTGTGACGTAGTCAGCCTAGCATAGACAAATATATAGACCATGTCCTGAACCAAGTGAGTATAAGACGAGTGAAAGGAACAAGACACAACTCACTATAGGTGTTGAAAGGTTTCAGAAGATGTTTTGGGATCAACCGTTGATTTTTTGATTAATTGAGGATCATGATGTGCTACTAGGTACCGCTCACTATTAATTATGGATGACCAAGATAAATCGAAAACCTATTGGATTACACACACTATGAGTTTATCCGAAAGATTTAAAATGAGTTTGAGAATTGGATTCTCAGATCAAAAGAGACTAAGTCTGTTTCGACCAAACGAAGGTCAAATATGAAAATTAGAGTGGTGCAATGGAAGCGTGGATGGGTCACATCTTTTGAAGACAAGTTGGACCCTCTTTGGTTTTTAATCCTCTTTGGTTTAATTAAAAACCAAAAATGATTTAGTTTTAATTAGAAGAGGTTTAATCATTAAACCAAGTTGGTTTAGTTTTAAACCAAACCAAGAGCTTAATGGGTTAAGCTTTAGTTAAGGATTATTAGGTTGGGTTTGGGCTTTCTCATTAAACCCATCTAGAGGATCTATATATTGATATAGGAGTGAGAAAATAATAATAGAATTCAATTTTGTAATTAGGTTTCAGAAACCTAATTCCCTACTCTCCCTCTCCTCTTTGTGTCGTTGACCACCCAACACCAAGGAGTTTTCTACTTGGTCCACCGACGCCTTCACCTCTGGCCACTTCTCCTCTCTGGTCAATAGGTCCCTGCCGACTAGAGGGATTCTAGAGCATAGTAGCTCTGGCCAATTACTGTCGCCCCAAGCCATCAAACCCGGCGAACGAATTCTATCTACCGGTGTTTATCCCCTTCCCGGCCTCCTTTTGCTCCATTTTCGGTGAGCAAATGTTTCTATCGGATACCTTACACCTAGGGGTACCTCTTGCCTCTTTGTCTGTGAATTTTGGATGTCGGAAGGCTCCGAAAAATACCTATTCATAGTGAGTTCTTTGGGTGGACAACAACTCAGTTTTTGCCGTTGGAGTTGCATCTCTCTCCATTTGGTGTCGTCTAGTTGCGTACGTCGCTGGGCACCAAACTCCGTCTTTGTATGCAAGGCTATTACCTTTCGTGAGGATGAAACTTGTGAATTTCGAAGTCATTTCGACGATCACTCGGTGTGGATACGAATTGAGGTGAAGCTTTGAGAGCATCGCTCGGTTGGTGTCCTTTCCATTTCGCGTCATCTGTCAGGTTACCTAGAGTAATTTATTTCTATAAAAAATTTATTATGTGATCATGTCTAGCATGGATGTATTCTTGTATGCATGTGGTATGTGTTGCAATAATTAGAAATTATTATTATTTTTATCTTTTGCTATGCATGGTTACGAAACGTGTTTTAGCACGCACTTGTATCAGGCTCCCCAACAAACTAAACCTCTCAAACTTGAATAAAGCATTGTCCCTAATGATATCAAAATTACTGCAAAGGAGGTGGAAAAGGAGGGAATGTTGTTGCTGGAAGCACCAGATAATCGAACCTGAGTTTTGATAAATGACAAAAGTTTAAAGTTAAGAGTTGTTATGTTCTAATGAGGTTGACTAAGTATGCAGGTAGCTCAACCAGAAGTCCTAATCAAGTGGACTAGGGAAAGAAGTCTTGTTCAAGGTGACTGGGAAGAAGACTTAGTAGATCGAGGACATTGGGCAGGAAATCCTAGGGGTCGAGGACTCTAGGCAGGAAGTCTAGGGGATTGATGATTCATGGTAGAAGTCTCGATGAGTCGAGGACCAGATGTCTAGCGAGAAGTTCTGAAGGTCAAGATCGGATACTGGACAAAAGTCCAAATAGCTCTGGAGGACTGAATGTTTGACAATAAGTAAACTCTCTTGAGAGGAGTAGGTCAGGATGCTTTTTCGGAAAGGGAACAGTGGGTGTCAGTTTGACCTAGGGTTTCACTGGAAATCTGAAAATCAGAACTGGATAGTCTAGAGACTGTCAAACTATTTTTTTTTAATCTTTATTTGCTTGTGCTAACTCTATGATGCAAGAAAGTGGCTAGAGTAAGGGGATTCCAATCGTTCAAAAGGGATCCAGGCGCCGGGAGGTCTGGGTGACTAGATGGGTTCAAGCACCAAGAGTAACTGGAACTCGTGCACACGAGCAGCTGAGCTCGCACAACCCTGTTGGTCGGCACATGTCATTATCCAGGCTCCCGGAAGGGATCTAGGCGCCCGGGATAGGATAAGGTTGACTCGATCAAAGCTTT
>JBBUKS010040519.1:0-10606 GCA_038050645.1 Hedychium gardnerianum | reverse complement strand
TACAGAAATAAAATGACTTAAATAATTTTGTTACCAACACGGAAGATGAGTATGGGTTGAGCTCATGTGTTGGTGAGAATTCTGCTGCAGAAAAATAATTTTGGTGTCAGTCTGATGCAGCGGGATTGTAGTACAATAGTTTTGGAGCTCTAGGGCAGCAGTATGAGGTCGAAACAACGTTTGGAAGAGTTGTCTAGGGTTGCTGGTCGAGATGCTCTAATATAGCCCGTTGTGGGCGCCTCCAACGCTCCGGGGCGCCTCTATTGAGGCTGATCGGATTCGATAAAGCCGCTGCTTATCCACTCTGAGGCGCCTCCAAGAACTCCAGGGTGCCTCCATCATCTCTGCGCGTCAATAGCGCTTAAGCGCTGAGGCGCCTCCAGTCATTTGAGGTGCCTCCAACGCTGAGGCGCCCCCAGCCATTCGAGGTGCCTCCAACGCCTCTAGCGCTGAGGCGCCCCTAATATTCCGAGGCACCTTCAGAGTCTCTGTGCTGAGGCGCCCCTAACATTTTGAGGCGCCTCCAGAGCCTCTGTGCTGAGGCGCCTCCATCACACCGAGGCGCCTCCACAGTTGGAGTACTATTCATTTGAAGCTGATGTTTGCTTTAACTCCTGCAAAATATGTTAGTCCAAAATACCTGCAAGAAAGGAGTTAGCATATAATCAATATATGATAAATATGACTTAGACCTAGTTTGGGTCTAGTCTGATCTCAGCTTAGACTTCTAGGTTGGATCCAAGCTGGATCAACGCCTAAGTTCCAACTAGAACTTGTCCTTACTAGATCTCTCTCCTCTAGTGCTTACCTTACTTACCATTTGTCGAGTAACTTCCTCGACGTCTGATCTCTGACCCACCTGGTCTTTCTACCAGAATCCCACATCCGGACTTCAGCCAATCGTCTGGTCCTCCCAGACTCGACTGGACTTCTCACCAACTGTCTAGTCCTCTCTGACCCAGTTGGACTTCCTACCAGAATCACACATCTGGACTTCAGCCTGGTGTTTGGTCCTTTAGATCCATCAAGTTAGTTAATCTTGTACACTCAGCTCAACTTGTTAAACAACAACAGTCTAACTTTAACCTGTTGTCATATATTAAAACTCAGGGTTAGACTATTAGTGCAAACTGCACCAATATAATCAATCAGTTTAAATACTGAAGAAAACTTTACACACCTTAAGTGAATAAGTGTGGGTATCGAGCTCAGATCTTATCTTCAAGCTCCCAAGTTGTTTCCTCATCAGTAAGATATTGTCATCTAACCTTGACAAGTCGGATGATTTTCTTCCACAACTGGCGCTCCTTGCGATCCATAATCTGCACATGAACCTCCTCATAAGTAGCATTAGGCTAGAGTGAGATCGACACATCCCTCAGAATATGAGTAAGGCTTGACACATACTTTCTCAGCATAGATACATGAAATACATTATGTACACTCGCAAGGGTCGGTGGTAGTACCAACCGATAAGCTACCTCACCTATCCTCTCTAGTATCTGTAAGGGTCCGATGTAACGAGGAGCTAACTTGTCTTTTAGACCAAATCTTTTAACTCCTTTAGTGGGTGAAACCCACATAAACACATGATCATCTACGAAAAACTCCAGAGGTCTCTGCCTCCGATCTGCATAACTCTTTTATCGATCCTGAGCCTCTGACATCCTTTGTCTGATAATACATATCAACTCTGCATCATGCTGAATACTCTGTGGCCCCAACATCTATGGTTCGTCAACCTCTTCCCATAAGGTAAGAGATTGACAAGCTCTACCATACAAACCCTCAAACGACGTCATCTATATCGCAAAATGATAGCTATTATTGTATGCAAATTCCACTAGGTGTAAATGATCTTCCCAGCTGCCTTTGAAATCTATCACACACGCTCTCAATAGATCCTCAAGTGTTTGTATAGTGCACACTGATTGTCCATTAATCTGTGGATGAAAGGTTGTACTGAAATGAAGTTCCATACCCAAGGTCTGTTGGAGACTCTGCCAGAATCGTGAAGTAAAGTGCGGATCTCCATCTGATATAATACTTAGAGGTATATCGTAAAGTCTGGTAATCTCTCTATAGTACAACTCCGTCAGGCGATCCAAAGAGCCTGTCTTACGTATCGATAGAAAATGTGCAGATTTGGTTAATCAATCAACGATCACCCAAATCACATCATGTCCTTTCCGTGTTCAGGGTAACCCTACCACGAAGTCCATAGTGATATGTTCCCACTTCTATTTCGGTATCAGAATATTTTGAAGCAACTCTGCTAGTCTCTACTGCTCAGCCTTCACTTGCTGACATATCAGACATCGAGCCACGAACATGTCATTCCACCAGTAAGAGCGTTTTAAGTCTCTATACATTCGGGTATCACTCGGATGGATCACGAATCTGGATCAATGTGCCTCCTGAAGTAAGTCCTCTTTAATTGGGTGTGACTCAGGTACACACAATCTTCCTAAAAAATACATGATACCATTCTCATCACAAAAAAACTTTGTCTGTTGTCCTAAAACCACTCTACTATACAGATATCGTAGATGTTGATCACTAGCCTATGTTTTTTTAATTTGTTCCACAATAGGGGAATGAGCAACCATGGATACCAAAATTCCTCACTCTGTATGTCTTCATTCTATTAGTCTCAACTTTGAGAAACTCTGTATCAAATCTGTAACTGCGGTTCGGTGACTAGCTAGAACCCCTCGAGGTTTCCTGGTCAAAGCATCCGCTATCACATTGTCTTTTTCTGGATGGTAGTTTATAATGCAATTGTAGTCCTTAAGAAACTCCATCCGTCTTCTTTGTTGAAGTTCAATTCCTTCTGGTGAACATATATTTAAGACTTTTATGATCAGTGAAAATCTCAAAAGTGACCCCATACAGATGATGTCTCTATATTTTTAGTGCAAAAATAATAACTGCTAATTCCAAATCTTGGACAGGATAGTCCTTCTCGTGATCCTTCAGCTAGCGTGAAACATATGATACTACTCATGAGTGCTACATGAGAACTGCATCTAACCCTTGTAGCAATGCATCAATGTAGAGCACAAAACTGTCCTCCCCAGAAGGAAGCACTAAGACAGACGTAGTTACCAGTCTTTGTTTAAGCTCTTGAAAACTTGTCTTGCAATCCTCTATCCAAGTAAACTTTATTCCTTTCTTGGTCAGACAAGTCAATGGTAGGGTAATGCTAGAAAAACCCTCTACAAATCTTCGATAATATCCGACCAATCCCAGAAAGCTACGAACCTTCTGTACTATTTTTGGTCGCTCCCAACTGGTAGCAGCCTCTATTTTCGAAGGATCCACTAATATCCCTCTACTAGAGACAACATATCCGAGAAATCCCACAGAAGATAGCTAGAATGCACACTTACTAAACTTCGCATAGAGACATTCTCGTCAAAGCGTCTCCAGAACTATGCGAAGATGTCGTTCATGCTCCACCTCTGACCGAAAATATATTAGAATGTCGTCTATTAAGACAATGACAAACTGATCCAAATACTCCAGGAATACCCGGTTCATCAAGTCCATGAAAACTGCTAGAGCATTGGTAAGTCCAAATAGCATCACCAAGAACTTGTAATATCCATAACGCGTTCGAAACGCTGTCTTCTATACATCTGCATCCCTTACTCTAAGTTGATGATAGCTAGAGCATAAATCAATATTAGAGTATACACATGTATTCTTCAGCTGATCAAATAAATCCTCTATTTGTGGCAGGGGATATTTATTCTTGATGGTTACTGAATTCAGTTGTTGATAGTCTATACACAGTCTTAGTGATCTGTCATTCTTTTTGACAAAGAGCATTGGAGCACCCCAAGGGGAAACACTAGGGCGGATAAATCCTCTATCCAACAACTCCTGTAACTGAATCTTCAGTTCCTCCAATTCCTTTGGAGTCATTCTGTACGGAGTTTGATAATGGTCCTGTCCTCGAAATCAAGTCAATCATGAATTTCACTTGCCTTTTCGGGGGCAAGCCGAGGAGTTCCTCCGAAAATACGTTTGGATATTCTCGAACTATAGATATGTCCAAGAGCTATGAAGTACCATCTTCCTCAGCCTTAATAAATGACAATAGGTATCCTTGACATCCTTGGGATAATAGTCTCTGCGCTTGCAGTGCTGAGATCATAGAAATTCCGTCATCCCTGGTCCTAATGAATTCCCAAGATGGTCGATCTAATGGTCGGAAGGTAACTACCCTCACTCGACAATCAACTGTAGCACAATGGGTAGTTTTGTGCCCAGAATAATATCAAATTCTGTCATATTGAGCACCTGAAGATCTACTACCAGTGTATGACTATCGAAGTCCAAGAGACATCCTCTGACTTCTTGATTAATGGTTAGCACCTCTCCAGATGGCAGAGATACAACTAAGCCATGTGATCTAAGTGTAGGAAGTCTATGAATCTTACCCAAAAATAGATGAGAAATAAATGAATACGAACTATCAATATCAATCAATAAATCAGCAAGCGCAGAATAAACTGAAATAATGCCCCAAAAGACTGATCTCTCGGCCCGCCATGCCTCCTCTTTAGTGACGGCATATACTCGTCCAACCTTTGTGCTTGGCGGCTACATGTTCGGAATAGGTCGAGGCTGAGACGAAGGAACAATAGATGACTGCTGTGACTGAGGCTGGATCAATTGATATGCCTGAATAGGTGAAGGTACATACTGCTGAGCAGAATATGCCAAATGAGCCGAAGCTGTTGTAGGGTATTGAATAACCGGAGGTATAGCCGTACGCTCCAGACCCTGAATAAAATATATTTGTGCTTGTGGGGGAGGCATATGTTGCTTTCGTGAAGAATTCTGAGTCCTCTGAGATCCCCTTCGTGGTCAAGGTTGAGCAGATTGACCCCCCAAAGGAGCAACATCCGCAGTCTCCAACTGGGCCTTCAGAGTATAATCTTGGCTCATATGCCCAGGGAGCTTACAATAGAAACATATGGATTGATCTAGAGGGCATTCTAATTTGTTGTGACCTTTGGAACCACATTGATAACATCATATCTTTACGGAGTCATCTCTCAGACTTGGAGGATGGGAACTAGACAATCCTGCTACCGATCGACCTGTCTTCTACAGTCGAGAAGACTCTCTCGCAACCCGAGAGCCCTGGCTCCTATCCTCCCATTTCTTCCCAGAAAATTGATGACTCTTACTAGAAGACCTATTCTAGGATGTCTGCTTTTCATTCCCTTTTTCTCGAGACACTTACTGCTGAGTTAACTCTATAAATAAGGCGTGATCTAATACCTCCCGATAAGTGCTGACAGAAGTCCCTGACATCCTGATCTGTATATAAGCTGCAAGACCCTGGGTGAATTGGAAAACCTGATCATTGTCCTGAGTTATAAGGTGAGGATAAAACCTTCCACAAGTCTGCTATAAGGTGATCGGACAAAACTCCGATCACTGTCCGATTCGCCCTTCACTCGACAGAGCCAATCCCCCAGTCATTCAGCTCCTCTCAGATTGTCCCGCCGACAAACTCTCCAAACCAGTCATTCTAACTGACTGACAACACACATGGATTATTCAAATACATGGAGTGGTATGGGTGACAGTGTGATCCCACAAAATCTCCACAGTACAAGATATGGGCAACATAATCTTCTGACATTTGTGACATGACATATCCTTTATTTATTTTAGATATGACATCTAGTCATAGTATAAAACACGGGCAACATAACCCTCTGACACCTATGACATGATACATTCCTTACTTTGATATAACACCTAATTAATGCGGGGATTACAAGATGTTATATAAAGGGTCCCCTTCCCGCAGGCGAGGTATGCTCCCAAGTTTAGACATTCAAACTCATTTGCTATGTTGTTCATTTTCCTCCTTTCATATTTTCGGGATCTAACTTGAGCATTAGAGGGGCTACGTTGAAGACCCCCCTGGCCTGTTTGCTAACGTTCCCCTCTTCTTGTTGAGCTCTATAGGTCTTCCTGCCAGGCTTCTCTCCTCTGGGTGCTTCTTTCTCCAAGTTCTTCCGCGTCGAGGTCTTCGTCCAGTCAACCTCACCACTAGCTTGCTGGCACTCCATTCTTCACCAATTTCAGACGGGATCAAATTTGGCGTCATTTGTGAGAACACACACCTGATTTGAAACGTGGAGATGGATAACGCCGAAAAATCTATCGAGAAGCATAATCCCACCAATGAAAGGGGAGAGTGGAAAGCGTTGATTGGCAAGCGACGAACACAATTTCAAATTGATAGTCATGGCTCCCTCACAACCTCCAGCCGGGGCTCCATCCCAATAGGTCGTTCAATCGGTAGCTTTTGGTCAATGCAATTCAATTAGCTTCTTCCCAACTCCAATGGGAAAATTCCAATTGCATGCAAGGGTGCAAAATCTGATTGGCTCCAATATTCATGCTGATCGGTAAGAAAACAAGCAGTGAGCAAGGTTCAAATGAGAAAACAATACAATTAAAGTCAAAGGGACCATATTTCAATCAAAATCAAAAGGTCAAAATTCGGTCAAGAAAATCCAATCGGCAAGCACCTCAAAATTTCAAAATCGACAGCTCAAATTCGATCAGCAAGCACCTTAAAAAGTCAAAATCTGCAGCTCAAATCTGATCGGCAAGCACCTTAAAAAGTCAAAACTGACGGCTCAAATCGGCAAAATCAAATACCAAATTTGATTGACAAATAGAATATCAAAATTAAATGCAACTCATTTTGCTTCATTCACTACCGATCGACACTTAAAGTTTCAAATATCATCAAATGTCATCTCAAGCAGCTCATTTGTCCCCTACTTGACAACTTGAGATTATCCGCTCAAGTCATTTTGACAGGTAAATCTGAACATGAATCTTAAAATTTAAATTCAGAATATATCCCTTATGTATCAAGCAGAAAGTGCATCACCACACTTGAAAATACTTCGTTCTCCATCAAATCACCGAATGACCTCATTATTTCTAAGATAGCCACTCCGCTAGTGTTGCTGAATGGCCACTCGGCCGATTTCTCTAAATGTTGAAAGACCACTCGGCCAATGTTGTTGAATGGCCACTTGGCCAGTATTGTTGAATGACCACTCAGTCGGTATTATTGAATGGCCACTCGGCCGGTATCTCCCAAAGGCTGCTCAGCTCGACCTAAAGACTCTTGCACCACTCGGTCGAGTTATAAGCATGGTTCCTACACGCTGAAAGACTCTCGCGCCCCTTGGTTGAGTTATAAGCATGGTTCCCACGCGCCGAAAGACTCTCGCGCCCCTTGACCAAGTCATAAGCGTGGTTCCCACGTGCCCAAAGACTCTCGCACCCCTCGGTCGAATTATAAGCGTGGTCCACACGCGCCTAGAGACTCTCGCGCCGCTCGATCGAGTTATAAGCGTGGTCCCCATGCGCCCAAAGACTCTTGCGCCCCTCGGCCGAGTTATAAGTGTGGTCCCCACATGCCCAAAGACTCTCGTGCCGCTCGATCAAGTTATAAGTGTGGCTCCCACACGCCCAAAGACTCTCACACCGCTCGGCCGAGTTATAAGCGTGGTCCCCACGTGTCCCAAGACTCTCGCGCCGCTCGACCGAGTTATAAGCGTGGTCCCCACGCACCCAAAGACTCTCGCACCACTCAGCCGAGTTATAAGCGTGGTCCTCATGCGCCCAATGACGTTTGATCTACAATCTCTGGCCACATGCTCGACATAAAAAATCAAGGGCTCAGCTTCTACATAAAAATTCAAGTGCCTTACTCCCACTGAACACACAGGCCCTGCTCCCACTAGACTGCCGCTTCTCTCTGCTCCGCTTATACAGCCGCTCTGCTATTCTCCTCTCTTATAACCGCTCCGCTCAGCTCCACTCATACAACCGCTCTGCTCAGCTCCGCTCTTCTCTCTCCGTTCTTGCATCCGCTCCGCTCGGCGCGGCTCGGCTCTTCCAACCGCTCCACTCGGCTCCGCTCTAACAACCACTTCGCTCGACTCCACTCTTACAGCCGCTCGGCTCGGCTCCACTTATAAAGTCGCTCTGCTCGGCTCCTCTCTTGTAGCCGCTCCGATGGGCTCCGAGTCGATTGGCAGACTAGATAACAACAGTGTATAGTCAGTCAGACTGACGCCTCCTTTGACTAGACTTGAAGGGAGGCTTGTGATACGGCGATATAGCTAAGTGAATGGTCGGTCGTGTCCTTAAAAAGCATCCAGTCTTTTATAGCAAACCGGACGCTCTCCAGTCTTCTAGAGCCGACCGGCCACTCTCTAGTCTTCCAGAGCAGACCGAACAGTCTCCAGTCTTCTAGAGCTAACCGGACACTCTCTAGTCTTTCAGAGCAGACCGGACACTCTCTAGTCTTTCAAAGCAGACCAAATGCTCTCTAGTCTTTCAGAGCAGATCGAACGCTCTCCAATTTTCTAGAGTCGATCGGACCACTACAAAAAAATAGGGATTTAGGGATGAACTTTTGCAACAAAATATTTTCGTTCCAAATTTACAACAAATTTTGCGACGAAAATATTAATTATCGCTAATTAACAACGAAAGTTTTTCGTCGCTAATTAGTAACAAATTAATTTTCGTCTCCAAAATCGTTGTAGTTTTGCGACGAAAAATATTATTCGTCGCAGATTTTACAACGAATAAAATATTCGTCCCTAATTTAGGGACGAATCTTGGATTCATCCCTAAATTAGGGACGAATACAATAATTCGTCCCTAAATCAAGGACGAATCCAGGATTCATCCCAGATTCAAAATTTTCAAAAATAATAATAATAATAATTTATTTTCAATTTTAAAAAAAATATATTTAAAATTACATTCAT
Source organism: Hedychium gardnerianum (assembly GCA_038050645.1). Classification (NCBI taxonomy): domain Eukaryota; kingdom Viridiplantae; phylum Streptophyta; class Magnoliopsida; order Zingiberales; family Zingiberaceae; genus Hedychium; species Hedychium gardnerianum. The sequence goes on along the minus strand of JBBUKS010040519.1, from coordinate 1,766 downwards.
ATCATTATATAAATATTTAAACTATATTATTATATATTATAATAATTTAGACTAAAATTAATATAATATTATTTGAATAAAGATAATAATATTTAATTTGATATTATTATTTTGTACTCTCAGTGATAATAATTAAAAGAAACGTATATGAGACTAAAACTAATTAACTTAATATTATTATATTAACTTTATTTAAAATAAATAGTAATAAATTTATAATAAATATATTAAAATATGAGCTGATGAGATTAAAATTAATTAACTTGATATTATTATATTAACTTTAATTAAAATTAATAATTATAAATAAAATTATTATAATTATTATTTATAAATCAGGGACGAATCCAGGAATTCGTTCCTGATTTAGAGACGAATCCTGCCTGATTCAGGGACGAATCCTTGAATTCGTCTCTAATTCTGGGATGAATACTAGAATTCATCCATGATTCTAGAACGAATTTTAGGATTGGGATGAATTTCAGGATTCGTCCCTGAATCAATGACGAATACTGGAATTCATCCCTGATTCTGGAACGAATTTTACGATTCGTCCCAGATTCTAAAAATTCATATACTACAAAATTAATAATAATAAAAAATTATTTTAAATTTATAAAATTATTTATATTTGGTTAAAAAATAATCTAACTCAAATTAATGATAGTTTATATTATAATTAATATAATACTATTTGAATAAAGATAATAATTTAAAAAACATAGATGAGACTAAAACTAATTAACTTGATATTATTATATTAACTTTATTTAAAAATAATAGTTATAAATTTATAAATAAAATTATTAAAAAATGAGATGATGAGATTAAAATTAATTAACTTGATAGTAATATATTAAATTTAATTAAAATTAATAATTATAAATTTATAAATAAAATTATTATAATTATTATTTATAAATCAAGGACGAATCTTGGAATTCATCCCTGATTCAAGGATGAATCCTGTAATTTGTCCCTGATTCTGGGACGAATATTAGAATTCGTCCCTGATTTTTTAACGAATTTTAGGTTTCGTCCCAGATTCTAAAAATTCATATACTATAAAATTAATAATAATAAAAATTTATTTTAAATTTATAAAAAATATTTATATTTGATTAAAAAATAATCTAACTCAAATTAATGGTAGTTTAAAGTATAATTAATATAATAATATTTGAATAAGTATAATAATTAAAAGAAACATAGATGAGACTAAAACTAATTAACTTAATATTATTATTTTAAATTTATTTAAAATAATAGTTATAAATTTATAAATAAAATTATTAAAAAAATGAGATGATGAGATAAAATTATTTAACTTGATATTATTATATTAACTTTAATTAAAATTAATAATTGTAAATTTATAAATAAAATTATTATAATTATTATTTATAAATCAGGGAAAAATCTTGGAATTCGTCCCTGATTCAGGGACGAATCCTGTAATTCATCCATGATTCTAGGACGAATACTAGAATTCGTCCCTGATTCTAGAACGAATTTTAGGATTCGTCCCAGATTCTAAAAATTCATATACTATAAAAATAATAATAATAAAATTAATTTTAAATTTATAAAAATTATTTATATTTGGTTAAAACATAATCTAACTCAAATTAATGGTAGTTTAGATTATAATTAATATAATACTATTTGGATAAAGATAATAATTAAAAGAAACATAGATGAGACTAAAACTAATTAACTTGATATTATTATATTAACTTTATTTAAAAATAATAGTTATAAATTTA
>JBBUKS010040509.1:0-10606 GCA_038050645.1 Hedychium gardnerianum | reverse complement strand
AATGTGTTTCATCATGCCGTCTAAATATTTTTGAGACTCTAGACTAAAAAAATATTTAAGATCTTAATATATATATTTTTAAATATAAATACTATTTTTTTTAAAAAAAAATTATATAAAATTTAATGTTTTTTATATTTAAATCTTTTTTAATTGTTAAAATTATTAAATTATTTAATTTTTCTATGTAAATAAGATTTTATTAATTTTAATTTTGAAAAAAAAAATTCTGAAAGTCTAGTAACATATATTGTTAATAGTATTTTATAAGTTATTTATTATTAAAAAAATTATTTTTTTTTATAAAGTTTAGAGCAGGGAGCTTCCATTGTGATGATGTGGTAAGTGGCTCCAGATTTTTTTTTAAAATTAAAATAATTTTATATCAACTAGATGTTTTTTAAATTTTTTTTTTTTTTTGAGATCATAAAAAAATTATTGTGAGATTTTATGATATCGAAGAAATGAATGAGTTTTTTTTTAAAGCGGTATTGATGTGACATGATAAGAATAAAAACTCCTGAAGATCTCCCGACATTGAAAATACTGTATTTGATTCAAGTTATTATATAAAATTTTGATTATTTAATTATCAGATAATTATATAATTAAAATGCTGAAGAATGAAATATAATTTAATATTATTTGATTCAATTTTAGATAATACAATAAAAAAAAATCATTTAAAGATTTTAATATATAACCTAATTTTATATTTACTGTATTACCCTTAGTTCAACACTCCTCTTAATTATTTCTCAAAATATTAATTTCAAATTTTTTAATTATTTTTTTAATATTTTGATTAATCCTCATTTAGAGTGTAGATCATTATTTTCATTGCAATAATTTATTGGGGATATTTTTGTCTCAAAAGGTAAATATCGAAGGATATTTTTGGCAATTTTTTTTTGTTAATCTCGGAATCAACAAAAACCTCACTTTTCTAAGATTTTCCGATTTCGAATTACATGCCCCTTTTGCTAACGTGTCAGACATATATCATTACTCGGAAATCACCGATTATCTAAATCAAATAGGATTTTTATTGATAACCTTGAATGAATAATCAAAGTTATCAAGAATAATCCCCGATCAAACATATCCTTAGTATCTCAAATGTTTTTTTTATAATTTTTAATCTTTTTTATAATTTTTAATTCCAAAATAAATCTAAATCATCTATATGAGATGACATATCATATTTTAAAAAGTCTTCAGGATTCACATATATATTTTTTTAAAAAAAAATCATCTTGAAGAGTAAGGACCACTATTTTGTCTTGAATCGATGATAAATCCTTACTAAAGCCTTGACCTGACCATGTGTTTCATAAGTATAATAATGAATAAGCACACATGTAAGAAAATAAGTACTTGTAATTTTCGCTCCGTCTCCCTTGTTACCTTCTTTTCTTTTTCTCTGGTAATTCATCCTTATATTTATTTATCTAATTATCATGATTTATTTATTTTTATTAATCTTGAAATGAATGGATAAAAATGAACGCTTCATCATGTGCCACTTCTTTCCTTCCTCTTTCCCATTCAAGATTAACATCGGAATGGTCATTGTTCAACGGTTAAAAATCGTTCATGATTTATCTCTCTATAAATAACTATGAGATCAATCATGTGGGATATCTGATATCAACATATGATTTTTTACCATCAAAATTAATGCTGAAGGAGGTGAGGGAAAGGTCAATAAAGGAAAGGTAACTTTTAATCTTATTTGAAAAAGAGATGAGAGGAAGGAAGAACCTCTCAAACGATTTATTTCCTTACACTCCAATTTAGGGTGTAAGGAAGTTACCCTCTCATCCCATCCTTCTCCTCACTTTCATTTATATTAATGAACATTTTCTCACCCATTCAAACAAAGACAAAAAGAATTACAATTTGAATTTCAAATGAGATAAATATTTTATAGATAAATTTTTAAGGGATATAAATTATGGTCCTGATTAATTCACTAGGCAAACTGGAAGGGAAGACTATTTATTTTTAGAATTATTCTTAGGTTATGAAAAAAATAAAGGATTAAAAAATAGTAAAAATTGCTAGGTCTAAGTTCAATTGCTATTTAAGCTTATGACTAGATTATGGACAAGCAGATGCTATCTCACATTGCTATAAATAAATAAATTAATAATAAAAAAAGAAATATATTGGCCCTCGTGTGGGAGAGAGATCCAAGTAAATCACGAGAGACCGTCACAATATGAGAGAGAAATAAATAATGAAAATTTTTATCCAACAATAATCAATGAGTATTAAATCGAACTATTAACAGCGTGAGGGCAAATCTAGGGTCATCATTGCTCGTTTGGAATATCGATATTTACTTTTTCGACCCGTACGATGTGTGCGAGTGTTTCTCCTTTCCTCCCTCCGCCAATAGCCGCTTGACAACGCAACCATCCTGTGCGATGGCATTAATGCCCTGGTTTCTACAAAGCCGCCGACACTTCTTCCGCTCCAGCGCCCCCAACGGCGTGGTGCCTTCGCTCCCTACGCCGCCGGGTTGTTGAGGGTTGAGGCGAAGATGGGGAGGGGAAGGGTTGAGTTGAAGCGGATCGAGAACAGCACCAACCGGCAGGTGACCTTTTCCAAGCGGCGAACAGGACTGCTCAAGAAGGCGCACGAGATCTCCGTCCTCTGCGACGCCGAGGTCGGCCTCATCGTCTTCTCCGCTAAGGGCAAGCTCTTCGAGTACTCTACAGACTTCAGGTGCGATGCGGCCTCTCTTCCTTTGCTTTGATGCCTCTCTATCTTGGATTTTCGGAGATTAGTCCTAAATCTCACTTATCTTGCTCTATCTTCCCACGACTATCGATCACAGCTGCTTGTTTGGTACTGTTTTATCGATGAAAGATTTGATTTTTTTTTTCCGCTTGTTTCGTTGAAGTCTCTGAGAAGTACTCTCTTTTCTATATTTTATTTCCTCGGAACTCTTACATCGTACAAAAATGGTTCTTTATTGAGATATTAAAGACTTGGTTTCTGTGTTTATCTTCTAGCTAAAAGAAGCGACACACTTTAGGCCTTTAAAAGAAGGGAGGTATAAATCGCTGTCCACACAAAAAGGGTTCTTAATCATTCCTATTTCAGACACGTACATATTTTTTTTTTGTTCCAACTATTTCATCCTTTCCCCATGCTCCGAGATCAGTTCTCTACCTTGTAACTAAATCTAGGGTTGCAATTTACAAGGCAAGTTAACTGTAAAATTTGAAACTTAGCCTTCCTTTTGTCTTCATTCATTCATGAGATCTGAAGCAAATCGATTCTTATTTTCAAGGGTGGTGTTCAATAGTTTATCATCTATTTATTTTCTCTTTACGCTTCCTAGTCTTTAGCATAAACTGGCTTAGTGCACGAGTTCATGGCCCAATTACTGACATATTAGTTCAATTTCATCCATTGCGTTTCTCGTTGGAATGGTAGAAAAGGCTCTATCATCATTTCAGTTCAATAAATACACTCAAATTTTCGTGGTTTTCAACTTCTTGTAAATGGCTGGGACTTCTCAGTACCACTCTGATATTGCTGTTTCTGTTCTTCACTCAGTGGTCTTGCTTTCTGAAAAGAAAAGAAAGGAAAAAAGAGTATTCACTTTTTGTAAGCTAAATCATGTCTCTTCTTACTAGTAGACATAAGCTCATCAAAAGATATGATATTGATATGAATGAAGATGTTCAATCCTGACATAATTTCTTCATGAATTGTGTCATTTGAAAAGGATCCTTAAGACCATATATTGCACTTATATTAAATAACAGCTTATAAATAATAGAAGCATAGTTTGTTTAAAAAAAATGAAGTAAATCATGTTGTGATTGAAAAATATATGTAATGATAAGGTAAATAGAATTTGAAGAATGTTGAACAAAGTGCAAACAGTAGAATCTTAGGTTGATTATTTCTTTTAATGCATCGTTTATTTTTCTATAACTTTAAGTTTACAACAAAGTTTTGCTCGGAATTTTTATTATTTTCAAATTAGTTAGATGAATCAAATAATCATTTTGTACATTATTTGTACATAATAATGTATTAATTGATGAGTGTATAATTAAATTAAATTTGAAGAGCGAATTATGAATAGAAGTTTAATATAGAATTTCAAAGTTCGAGATAACTAGAAGTAAAATTGAATACATAAAATATAATTTCAGTAATAAAAAAATGATTGGAAAAATAGTTAATATGGATAAATATGAAACCTTTGTAGGAATATTTTAGCCTTAAATACTTGTATGCCAATTGTTTACAGATTTGATGGATTAATATATATAGACACTATGCTATTGATTTGTTCCAACTATCTATTCCTACCATGTGTTTATGTTCAAACGTGTTCTTGAAAATTTTAGATTCAATAGTATGTCCACTAGCCAAATGCACAAGTGTTACTAAACAGTTTATTTTTACAGCATGGAAAAGATTCTCGAACGTTATAAACAATATCGCTATGCAGAAAAGACACTTGTCTCAACAGAACCTGAAAGCGAGGTTAACAAAATCTCCTCTACCTATTAATGCATTAGATAGAAATTTACATACCTTTAATTTGCTTTCATTTATCATGCTTATTTATACATATAATATATAACATACTTATACTTCAAACTTGCAGTATGGTTCTCTTTATACGAATATAGTTTGTTGTTTCTAACATGCCTAGTTTAAAGACCTTCTATTCATGTTTCGGCCATAAAGGAAGACATTAGGAGCTTCAATAATGTCAAAGTCAAGGCTATCCGATGAAGTTGTGGATCTAGTTAGGTGACATATGCTTTGTAGCTGAAGGTGATTAAATTAGAAAATAACAATAATAATTAAGTTTTATCCTATTATATAGGGTAGACTATATAGATTTTTTTATGTCATTGAGTTCTATCCTCTATTATATCATCATCTATACTTAAATAAATTTTACCTTGTTTTATTATTACTAACCAAGTCTTTTTTGACCTTCCTCATCCTCATTTGATGTGCATATTTTTCATATTTTCACATCACTTAACTGAAGCATTTATTGATCGTCTAAATATATACTTGTACCGTCTCAAACGTGTCTCTCGAATTTTTTCCTCAATAGATGTTACTCTGACTTTCTCTCTAATGCTCTCATTTTTTATTTTGTCCATTCTCGTATGTTCACACATCTACCTTAATATTTTCATCTTTGCAACTCTCATCTTCTGCTCATGCTCGAGTCATAGCCCAATATTCAACTCTATATGACATAACAGGTTTAACTATTATTTTGTAGAACTTTCCTTTAAGTTTTAGATGTACTTTACGATCACATAAAACACTTGACGTTCTCCTCAATTTCAATCATCTCGCTTATATTCTATGTAAGATATTTCTCTCAATTCCTCCATCGTTTTGCAAAAATAATCCTAAATACTTAAAACTCTCAGCTTCACACAACTCATTATCTTCTATCTTAACAATTGTCTCATTATGTCTAATATTGTTAAACTCAAATTTCATATATTGCCTTTACTCTACTAAGTTTAAAACCTTTTACTTCTAGTGCTTTCTGCCAAAATTCTAATTTAGCATTTACTCCTTCATGTGTCTCATCTACCAAAATAATATCATCTGTAAACAACATACACCATGGTATTGTGTCTTGAATGTGTCCAGTGAGTTTGTCCATGATTAGTGTAAAAATATAGAGACTTAGAGCTGATCCTTGATGTAATATTATCTTTATTGAAAATGCTTCAGTTAATTCGCCTAAAATCTTCACTTTAGTCGTTACATCCTTATACATATTCTTAATTAGTTCAATATATGTTATGCTAATATCTCTCTTTTCTAGAATTCTCCATATAATTTCTCTTATGACTCTATCATAAGCTTTTTCTAAATCAATGAATATCATGTGTAAATCTTATTTTTGCTCCCGATACTTTCAATTAGTTGCCTAAGAAGATGTATAACTTCTATTGTCGACCTTACGGGCATGAACCCAAATTAATTTTCGATCACCGTGGTCTCCTTCCTTAATTTTGTTTTCTATTACTCTTTCCCAAAGTTTCATAGTATGACTCATTAGTTTAATACCCCTATAGTTTACACAATTTTGTATGTCTCTCTTATTTTTATATAAAGAAACTAGAGTACTTACCCTCTATTGATCAGACATTTTTTCGTTTTCAATATCATGTTAAATAATTTTGTAAGTAATTCAATATCTTGTTTCCCTAGGCACTTCCATATCTCTATCGAAATATCATCGGGTTCAACGGCTTTTTCATTGTGCATCCTATTTAAAGCTTGTTATACTTCTAAACTTTGAATTCTATGATAAAAATTTAAATTTCTATACTCATTTGTCCTACTTAAATTACCTAAGTTAAGTTGGTTACCTAAACTTTCATTAAAAAGTTGATGAAAATACCACTTCCATCACTCTTTTATTTCTCTATCGTTTACTAGTACCCTATTGTATTCATCTTTAATATATTTTATTTGGGTAAAATATCTTGTCTTCCTTTTTCTCACTTTAACTATTCTATAAATGTCTCTTTTTCCTTCTTTTGTATCTAATTTTTGATATAATCATTCAAAATTTTTATTCTTTGCTTCATTCACTACTTTCTTAGTTTCTTTCTTGGCTAATATATATATTTTTAAGGTTTTTCTCGTTCTTACAAATATATAATTCCTTATAAATTATTCATTTTTCCTTCACTTTCTTCTGTACTTTCTCATTCCACTACCAAGATTCCTTACTTGGTGGTGCATGCTCCTTTGACTCACCGAATACACTCTTAACTATTATTTTCAACTTTGATACTATCTTATCCCATGTCATATTAGGGTCACCATATATTTTTCCTAATGCTTGTACTCCTCCTACTTTCTCCTTAAATATGTTTTGCTTCCCATCATTTAACTTTCACTACTTAATTCTAGGAGTTGTATATATTTTCTTTCTATTGATACTATGCTTAAGGTATATATCCAACACTACTAACCTATGTTGGGTAGTTAAGCTTTATCCAGAAATGACTTTGTAATTTTATAAATCTTTTTATCCTTCTTCCTAACCATAATAAAGTTAATTTGTGATTTATTATTCTCACTTTTAAACGTGACCGAGTGTTTTTTTTTAAAATATGTATTAACTAATATAAGGTAATATGTTATTGCAAAATCTAATATAGTTTTCTCTTCTTCATTTATCGTTCCAAACCCATAACCTCCATATACTCTCTCATATTCCTCATTTTTCACTCCGACATGCCCATTTAGATCGTCTCTTATAAAAATCATTTCATTTGACGGAATGTTTTGTAATACTTCATCTAGGTCGTCCCAAAATATTGATTTGGTAACTTCATCTAATCTTACTTGAGGTGCATATAAGCTAATTACATTCATAGTTTCTTTCGTCATTATTATCTTGAGAGCTATAGTTTTATCCCCTTTTCTAACTACTCCTACAACTTCATCCTTTAACGAACTATCTACAATAATACCCAGTCCATTTCTTATTTTACTCTTTCCTATGTATCATAACTTAAAATTCGAGTTCTCTATCATCTTTGTCTTCTCGTCTACCCATTTTATTTCTTGTACACACAAAATATTAATTCTTCTCTTAATCATCGTATCTACTACCTCCATTACTTTACCAGTGAGGAATTTTTTGTTTCATATTCCAAATATTAGACTATTAGTTTTTTTATAATATTTGTTGTTATCCAACCTATGGTATGAGAACTCTTGTCTATTTAATACTACACCCAAGTTCTCATAGAGATGTAGCGGTCCTTGTCGATACATTACAATCGGACCCTGCAATGCAAACTTTTGTATATTTAGCACTACACCCGAGTTCTTATGGAGATGTAGTAGTCCTTGCCGAGATATTATAGTTAGACCCTGTAATGCATTCCTTACAGGAAACATCCAAACATTAGCACAATAGTTTAATGGATTCATTCATTGAAATTTGTCATATTTTAACGCTGGCTAGCAACGTAATGGAACCATCCTCCTTTATTCAGGCTTGGGACCGATCATGATTGATTCATCATGGGTGGAGTTTAGGGAAGATGAAAAATAAGAATGTTGCAAATTGACAACATAACTAATAAGTTTAGGAAAGATGAAAGTAATAGAAGAGAAGACATGCTAAAAGATAGGGTTTATACTTTATTATAGTGGAGAAAATTAGAGTTTTTTATATCTAGGATTTTAATGATGGTGGAGAGAGAGGAGATAAATAAGGAAGGGTTTAGAGTTTATGGTAGTGAGATAAGAAAGCTTAACAAAAAATGATGAACTAAATAACACTAAATTTGGATAATCGATCCGGCTTCATGAAAGTTTTTTATCGGTCGTTAAGATAAATCGAGAAATACTCGTGGTGAATGACCCAGAAACCTAACATTCCTTGGTTACACGCCCAAGCTAAGAATGAAGCTTAGGAAAGAGGGAAGGGAGGGGCACAAAAAAAATTAGCGTATTTTATGGTGAAGATGTGGGAGATAACATATTTTATATCAAAATTGTTACCTCCTCAAAGGGATAGAGAAGAAATTATTGCACCACCTATTTGTCCCATAGGCTAGTCTTCCCCTTCCTTTTGTTACATTGTTCTTCGATCTCATAAGCTAATCCTTTGCATTTATCCCACAAGTCACCTTTTAGTCATATGCTAGTGTTCCCAACTCTCATGACCTCCTCCCTACTCTCATGACTTGTGTTCCTATAATCTCAAGTCCAATCACTCTTTCGATCTTGTAAATCAATCTCTCTCACTTGTAATTTACCAATACTAAAATAAAATTATTTTAAAAGATTATAGATTTTCTGATACTAAGATGAATAAAGGTAAGATCTTTATGCTATAGTCAACCTTTTTGTTGGTACAATCGACCTCAGGTCAAGATTAATTAGGTTGACTAAGCTCGAATTGACTCGAGTTCGATGTTTTATCAATATATTAGTAAGAAGTCAAGTAGGTCAAGGTTAACCAGATATTTGACGATGTTAGAAGTCTAACAGGAAGTTGGCAATAAAAAAGTCCAAGTGGGTCAAGATTGATCAGATATTTGGTGATCGAAAGTCCAACGAAAAGTTGGCAAGAGAAAAGTTCAAGTGTGTCAAGGATGACTGGATACTTGATGATCGAAAGTCTAACGGAAAGTTGGCAAGAAAAAAATCTAAGTGGGTTAAGGGTGACCGTACACTTGGTGATTGGAAGTCTAACGAAAAGTTGGCAAAAGAAAAATTCAAGTGGGTCAAGGGTGATCGGACACTTGGTGATTGAAAGTACAACGAAAAGTTGACAAGAGAAAAATTCAAATGGGTCATGAAGGACCTAACACTTGGTGATGAGAGAAGTCCCAATACGTCAAGATTGATAGGATATTGGGCAACAAAAAGTCTTGATAGGTCAATAGTGACCAAATATTAAGCAGAGGAAGTCCTAGTAGGTTGAGGTTAACCGGATACCAGGTAAGATGTGAATTCTTCCTTGAAAAAGTTGAAATTAGAGTTAGCAATCGATTGATGTGCATCACCAATCGATTGACAAACCCTAAACCCGGAATTTCGGGTTTGCTGCAAGAACAATCGATTGACGTATAACAATTGATTGATAGCTTATTTTGGGAGGACATAACAATCCGGAATTGATTGGAGCAATCAATTTACATATAACAATCGATTGGGGCAATCATTTGATAGCTTATTTTGGGCGAACAAAACACTTTAGAATTAATTGGCATCTAGCAATCGATTGGTAAAGCAAAAATAGTCGTTCTATAGGTTTGAACGATCGGATCCGACGTGACAATTGATTGGTGAGTAAGGCCTATCGATTGATAGACATATTTCAGCTCGATTACAACCCTATAAAAAGGGGTTTCATGGAGATTTAAAACCGTTGGTTCTTGGGCGATTTGGAGAAAAGTGTTGTTGCATTTCCAACCATCAAGATGCATTTTCAAGTAACAAGAGATCGATTAAAGCAAGATTTTGATTTTAAAGTCATTTTTGATTTCATTTGTCGTTGCATTCTCATTTCTTGTTGTATTCTTGTAATCAAGGGTTGTAAGAGGTTTCTCCGTCTCTGAAAGATTTTCGAGAAGGAGGATTTCATAGTGGAGAGTGATCACTAGGAGTAGGACCTTGAATTAGTCGCCTAAGAGGCGGATACCAAGTAAATCCTGGAGTTGTGCATGCGGCGTCGAGTTTGAATCAAAGTTTTCGTTGTGCATTCAAACGATAAGTACAAAATCAAGACGAGAAGCGATCGAAGCTATTCACCCCCTCTAGCTCGCACGGGTCTTAACAAGTGATATCAAAGCGAGACCGCTCTTATCGGACTAACCGCTGGAAGAAACACGAGCTAGAGAAAAGAAGAAGAAGATGTGATTTTGAGCTCTTCAATAGCAACAAGTCATTGGACTGACCGCCGGAGGAAGCCAACAACAAAGGGAGCTTGGATTTTGGGATGAATCCCCGAGATGGACTTGGATACGACAATCGAGTTCCACCTCCTTTTGGATTAAGAGGCTTTGATCATTGAAAATCAAGAATGAAGTATTTCTTAATGATGAATATA